>JAJOOR010044517.1:0-13722 GCA_036250505.1 Solanum acaule
TTTTTTATAATAAAAAATCAAAATTCTGAAAAAAATAATGACGTGGCCGAATTAAAATTGGCCACGTGGCAAAAATGGTTTTGCAAAACCACCGTTAAAAAATAATGGCATGAATGAGCCTTTTCTTAAACGGTAATGGCATAGATGAGCCAAACTTTTAACGGATGGCATAAATGAGCCTTTTCTGAAAGTTCGATGGCATATTTGAGCCTTTTCTTTTTCAAATTCTCTTTAAAGAGAGCCTTTATTATATGTATGTAAGTGAGCGTGTGAAACCATATCAACAATTATGCTCTTCTTCCTTTCACTTTTGAGTTGTCAATGGTACGGTTCAATCGATTATTTTATTAAACCATATAATACTAATTTTATAGTTATTCTATTTTATAATATTTAAATATTATCACGATTTTTTTAGTATCAGTTTGATTCGATTGATTTTCAAATTTGTTTTATAATATCATAAAACTTTGGCAAAAACTATATATCTAAATACTTTTATTATTTTAAAAGTGATGAATTAATGTAACATAAAAAAAAAGGATAAGAATATAGATGCATCCCACTATTTTATAGTTGTGTAAAACAAAATTAAGGAAAAATGAAAAGCTAAACTACACGAGTGAAAATAAATTAATCATGATATGACTCAAGAACTTACTCTACTAAGATTCAGAGGGGGTTTGGCTTAGGTTAAAAGTAGTTTTTAGTCGCCAAGAATATTTCGATATTTTAAAAATGATTTTTAAAAAGTTAAAAGTAGGTACTCTTATTTTTTATTTTTTAACTTAAAAGTTACTGAAGTTGGATTTTCTAAAAACTACTTTTGAAAAAGAGGAAATTTCGCAAATAGCCACTAAAAATAACTTAATTAGACATCATAGCTATAATTTGATAATTACGATTTGTAGCTATATTTTAAAGGGAGGAAAGAGACGAGGGTTGTTGGGAAAGGGAGGAGAGAGGACAGAGAGTGGAGAGAGGTAAATTGTATTTGTATATTTGTTGAATTGTGTATGTATATTATTCCGTATGTAACTAGTATACATATGTATTTGTATATCTGGCGAGTGAGAATGAGAGAGGGAGGAGAGAGGTGAGCGAGATTGGGAAAGGGATGAGAGAGGCGAGTGAGAGAGGACAGATAGTGGAGAGAGGTGAATTGTATTTGTATATCAGTCATATAATTGTATATATATATAATTTGTATTTGTATATGTATAAGAGAAGAGAGGAACAGAGATAGAGGCGTATGTAATTAAAGCTAAATAGAGGTTGCGGGTGTAATTAATTTAAACTATAGTTAAGTCAGCTAATTAACTAGTAATATATGTTTGCTTAGCCGCATCATTTCTCCTTTAAAAACTACTTTTTAAAAGATAAGACAAATGGGCCCTAAGTATCCAATAAGAAAAACTTAAGTTATACAAATTGAAATCATCTAATATACTTTACAATTTGCTATTCAAGATCATTGTAATATTTTATAGCTTACTAATCAATATGCTAGAACAGATTTCGTTCCAATAAAAGTAACATAATAGATTTTGAAGTTGAGATAAGTGTTATTAAGTGTTTCCAGGCCCAAGGCAAACTTTAATGTTTCATTATTTTAAAATTTATATACAAAATATATTTTACACATATAAATTAATTATTCAGTATGGTTTAATATTTTTTATTTATTTTTATAAGATTAAATTTTTGCCTAAACATTTGATACTATTATAAATTTTTAAAGACAGTTGCAGTTTTATTTCTTTTTAATAAAATATGAACAACATTTAGATTTGATACGATTTGATTAGGTTATGTAACACCCTATAACTCATAATACGTGTGTCATAATCTAAACTGCCGTGAGAGGGGCACCAACACTAAACCCCCCGTGGAAGAACCACTAAATAACTAAAATAATAGTCTCATTAATTAAAGTCAAGAGACTCATAGTTAAAATCATTAACAAAAACAATTAAAGATTACTATCCCTAAAATTTGAAAGTTGTGTACTAAAACATCTAACGTATTCTAGAATATGGGGATGCAATCCCAAAATAAATGAAATATATATTCGGAAAATAAACAAAGAAGAGATGAATCCATGATAGTCCAGAAGAAGCAACCCACACTTAGATTCAGGAAACATGGGAATCACAATCGAGGTCAGCCGTTGAAATATGTCTTGTACTAAACAAAGAAGAACAAGTGTAGTATCAGTACATAAAAATAATAGTATATGGATAGGATCATCGGCTAGTTCTAATTTAAAAAATATGAACAAGTAACTATAATTTAGTAAGATAAGATAACACATGTATAACCCAAGCCAATAAAAATAAACAAGACTCTTACTCTTCAACTTGACTTAAAAGTCACATGATACATGTCCAACAACATCACAATGACTAAATCTGGTTCACTCATGGAATCAATACACAAAAGAAAATTAACATGTACCAGGCGTGGTATCCGAGCTAATCGATATAGAACATGTACCAATTGTGGTACTCGAGCCAACTAATAGATACTTTATACTGGGTATGGTAGCCGAGCCAACTGGTAATCTGTACCAAGCGTGGTACTCGAGTCAACTAATAGATGTTTTATACTGGGTATGGTACCCGAGATAACTGGTAATTTGTACCAAGTGTGGTACCCGAGCCAATCGAGAATCACAGACATCACACAATCAAAACCACAATGAATACAACTACACTCGTAAGATAACATGAATTAAGACAAAATCATTTCATGAGATTGACAATAACATATCATTTCACATTCACCCCTTTTTACTTCCTAACCATGTGTTGTACCAGCAATACTAATGAAACAGGTAACATGCACACATAACATATATAGGGAAACAACTCAACTATCACCTACCTCAAAACAAATCTGAATGCTCTACTGAATCTGAGCCTTCCCTTGTTGTGAAGCTTTAGGTTCTTGGACTAAAAATAATAACACAACACAAAATCAAACCTCAAGCGGTCTAAATATCCCTAGATTATATCTTAATCCCAACCCCAAGACAACCTCATGATCATCTCACTCAACCCAGGGCTTTCCCACCAGTAATTCAGAACTATTAATTTTGTGTTTACACTAGCAAATTGCGGTAATAAAATAATGAACAAACAATTTATAGACATTACTAGGGTCCTACACCCCATAATCCTTGTTATATCAGATTTCCCTCTAATGTTATGCTGAACTCTACCCTAGGCCACAACTATCAATTATAAGGTATATGAATTCATATACCTTAGATGTGATTTTATTACTATAGAAATTCAGTGATAGCTAAGTCGTTGTGGTTTCTTGAATGGAGGTGGGTGTTGTTGTAGTGGTGATGACGGTAATTAACTGATTTGTTTGTTTTGCTTATTTGGAGTGGTCTCATATGTGTATATAGTTGAGTGTTTGATAATGAGTCTTACTTTTGGAGAAATTTACATATTAAGTCATTGTTTTTTCTTCATTCTTGGAATTACTATGAAGTACCATTGATATTTTGTTAGAAGTCACATGCAACTATCGTTGAAGCTCGAAGCTTCATAATTTGAAAATGAATTTTTCGCAAATAAACTTTGTTTCAAGTGGATATTATTGCAAAAGATCAGTTACATATTGAGGAGCCTAAATACAAAATTTGATTGATTTAGGGAAGTTTTTGAGGTGTTTTTGGATGAGTTTGATACTTGAATTTAAGGAAGAAAACAATGTTTATTTTTTTGTATAATATTGTATATTATTATGTATGGGTATATAAATACCTCTTACAATATTGTATAATATCATTGAGGGTATAATATTTTATATCAAGTTTTTAGATATTATTATAAAAATAAAAGATAATTTTTTTTGTATAATATTGTATACCTGATGTATAATGTTATATATTGAATTGTGTTTTGGGCTAAAGATTTGTAATGTATGTTTTGGACTATATTTTTGCAATGTAAGTTAGGTAATTGTATAATTCAGAAATTTTTCTCTTTTTATTTGTTTGATACTATCAATTTAGGCATGAGCTTGAGTAGTAATTTTGTGCGAGTGCGTGAGTGTTCACAAAATAGAAAACTTTCTGACACCTAGGCGGCTAGTCCCATAGTTATGACTCTCTATATATAACTTATTCTTATTTGTAGGTTGTGATGACTTGTATGTTTGAAAAGTAGAATTGACCCATCTTAATTGATACTTGTGTCATCAGAGGTCAGGATTTCTCGCATATTTCATGTTTTGTGTCTTAGTTTAAAACTTATTTTGCATGTTATTGAAGCAAAATAAAAATTATTGTTTTGCCTAGAAAATGATAATAAACTTTCTTTAATATGTCTTTTAAATTTTAGCCTACTTATATATTGTTACCACTAGTTAACCCCTTTGAACTTGTGACCTTTCTTTGTGTCATGACTCAAATCTACACCCTAAAAATTAAATTAATCATATTAGGCTCCTGCATCCTATGAACATTCTTTGCTAGTATAAATTACAACAGTGATATTTAACTATACAAACTTATCTTCTTAGACAAACATCTAATCATAATATTAATTCATGTCAGAATGAAACATCATATTATTAGTATTCAAAGAAATTACTAACTAGAATATGACACATTGTTAGAATAAGGTGTTTAGTAACTTATGTTACTGTTAAATACACCAAAACTAAGATGCCTTAATAAAATATTTAAAATTTGCGCACAATTATAACTGTTATGTCTATATTGATCTTTAACAAGGAAAATTTCATATTAATCACAGTTTTTTCATGTAATATCTATTTTTCATTATATCTTAATTCTGTCTCATAAAGTGAGAGAACTTTTGTTTAAGAAAAATATTAGAAAATTCCAAATGCAATAAAAAGGGACAAATTTTAGCGGATGCTGCTGGTACATTTGGTGGCAAACTTTCTTTGGGAAGAAATGTATTAGTAGCTTATATGTCATGTGAGGGTTACAATTCTGAAGATTAAATACTTATTAGCGAGTGTTTGGTAAATGAAGATATTTATACTTCTTTTCACATACGGAAATATGAAATTCATACTAATGTGACGAGCCAAGGCCCTAAAAAAGTAACTAATGAAATATTGCATTTAGATGTAATGACTCTCTAGGTCATTTTCTCCATTTTTCGGTATTTTCAGCATTTAGAGATTTCAGATAGCTACCTCAAGTCATTTATGACTTGGTGGAACTGACAGGACACATTTCGTTTGATTTTTGTGTAAGTTTCTTGTTTTAGAGCTTTTGAAGTTAAATATTTGACTTTGGTCAAAACTTTTGGTAAACGATCCCAAAATGCTATTCTAACATCAATTTTGGTCTAGTTAGACCTTTGATTTGGGTGCCTGGGTTTCCGAGCTTATTTTGAGGTATCTTGTGGCTCTTTGCTAAAATAGACTATTGGGTGTGGAACCCACTTTTCATTGATACAACCTTCATTGAAAGTTGGGGAAAGGGTATGATATACCCCCAACTTTGTCATTTAGAGTTGATATACCCCTCGTTATGAAAGTGACTCATATATACCCCTATTGTTATACAAATGACTCACATATACCCTTTTCCTCTAACGGAAGTGAAAAAATTAATTTTAGTTTAATTTTTTAATTATTTTAAAAAAAATATAATCCCATATGGGTATATTTAATCCTCCTCAAACATATATTTTTTTTAACTTTTTTTTTGTTTCAATGACTAATTTAGATTTATTATTTTGATAGTCAAATTTATTTAAGTTTTGCTAATATTCTTGTAAAATTTATTATAGCTAATGACCCAATTTTTTTTTCAAATACAAAAACTAAATTACAATATATCTGAAAAAAATAGTTTTAAATTATAATATAGCAAACAAAAAATAGTTTTAAATTTTTTTCTTTACACTAAGGAATGAAAGAAAAAATAAAATATGAATAAGAAACTCAAATAATGATAATCAAAAAATCAAAAAATAATTTATGTCCGAAAAATTTTAAAATATACCTTGAAATTTGCTAGAAAAATCATATATACTCCTAAATAATTTTTTTAAAAAAATCAAAAGTCAAAAATATAAATTTAAAACTAATTTTTTCACTTCCGTTAAATGAAGGGTATATTTGAGCTCATTTTGTAACGGTAGGGGTATATGTGAGCCCTTTGTATAACGGTAAGGATATATATGAGCCACTTTCATAACGAGGGGCATATCAGCTCCAAATGGCAAAGTTGAGGGGTATATCAGACCCTTTTCCCTTGAAAGTTTTGACATTCCAGAATATTGAAATCAGTTGGGTTGCATAGTTCATTTGCGTTCACGGGGATTTGAACAAATCCTAAGCGCTCCCTTCGGGGCATTTCTCAATTCTAAGTTAAGATGGTGTAGCCTTTGCTAGTGCACCATGCTTCACTCTTTACATTTGCATGCTTGGAGCCCCGTTTGCAAAGGCCAATGAATTAGACTTCGCGATCTCGTGATTGGCACCACGTTTGTGAAGGTTAGTTTCTTGGTCTTTTCCTTCACGAGCCTTGACCATCGCGATCACAATAAAGGGTCGGTGGATTTGGTCAAGGATTAACCGTTGTGACCACGACCCTTGGGGCCCTGTGAATTCGGCTAGAATTTAAAACATTGCCAAATTGAATTAGTTTAGTAAATTCGGCTAGAATTAAATAAGATGAATTAACAAGCTTCTTAATCTTCAAGAAATAAAATAATTAACTTATTTATATACTAACTAATTTGAAAATATAATCTACTAACTAACTATTACAAATCTAACAAAATATGTAAGTAAAAAACAATATTGAAATGATTTTTGAATATTCATAAAATGTACTAACTATATACATAATTATATAAGACATACATATTATTTAAAAATTATAAAATTGATAAAATTATTAAAAATAACTTGAAAAATATTGTGAATTTTATAAAATCAATTATTTCAAATCGTTTGCAATTAAAGAAGCTCGATGATTAATCTACATTGTATAGGGTCAAAATTAAGTGTCAACATTGACCTCCTTGTTTAGTTCGTATGATGCCCATTTATGATGTTTAGCTTGTGTGGAGGCTTATGTGATACCGATAATTGTTGCTGAAAATTTGTGATATTTGAGTAATTGTGAGCGAGGGGTAGTGTGACCTATCTTTATTTAGACATTGAGATGCCCGATTTAGGGGCTTGAGTTGATTTTTGAACATCTTAAAATGAAAGAAATGATTTCTAAGTGGTAAAGAATGATTTCAAATGGTTCCCTCCATTATCCATTTCATTTGAGGAAGTGTTTCATGACTTGTTGAGTTTGTAAACTTGATACTTTTTGAAATCCTTGATTATGCCTTTGTGTTGTATGTATTGTAATGCATTCATCCTCATACAACATATTATTGATCATGAAAATATGAGAAAGTGGAGAAATACTATCTTCTTGAGAAAGAAAATATAACACCTTACTTATATCCTTGACCACAAACTAAGTGAAAAGTTACTGAGATATTGAGATTTTGAGATTGGTATATGGACTGCGAGTCCCCCGTGAGTCCTTGTTTAGAAGCTAAATGCTCGGCAAAGTGTATACGACTGATTGTGCGACAACCTTAGTTCCACCACATCATTTATTACATTGGACCAGCTTTGTTGTGTTGTGAGCCTTGATTATCTGTATCCTTTCATGTTTACTTTATTCACGTCATTATTATATAAACTAACGACACCAATGTCGAAGCGAGATTTTTCTGTATGTAGGTGGAAACGTTTCATAGTTTATTTCTTAAGTTTGTTTAATTGCTTATACTCAGTTAGTCTAACCTACTGAGTACATGTGAATTGTACTCACCCCTACTTCCATTATCCCTTTGATGCAGATCCTAGTCAGGGTGATCCCCGTAGCGGTTGATTGGATCCAACAGTTTCTCCCTTTTTGGAGATGTGGTGAGATTCTGCTTTTTGGATAGGTATTGATCTCCATCTACCATTTACAGTTTTTAACTTTCTTTTCAAAAACTTGAGATGTATATCAGAATCTAGAATTAGATTTTCTTTATACTTATGCTACTAGGTTTTAGGAACTTCTTTGTTGTCTTCTTATTGGTTGTTTCTTGACTTCCCTTCGAGAGTCTCGTATGTGTTTTTCTTTGGACTTACACACCATTTTGGGGTTCTCGGGGTATGTTTCATCATGACCTCAATTTTCGGAGCGTGACAGATTTCTTGATCCATTATGCAACAATAAGTATTCAATTCATATTTTCTAATTATACGAATCAAAGAAAAGAAATTAATTCCAAATCAAGAACTCAGAAAGTTGATTTTTCATAGATTTATTTGTTAGATTTTCTTTTAAATTACGATTTATGTTTGTATTTGTGATATTTGATTAATTTTATTTGTATCGATTGATTATTAGATATATATCGAAGAATAATTTTGATTTGTATTTGAATGGATTGATTACTAGAGTTTTGATAATTTATATAATCAATGAAAGAATTATTATGATTTGTATTTGTATCAATTGATTAATGGATATGTATCAGAAAACTATTTTGATTTGTATTTGTATCGATTTATTATTGGATATCTATTGAAGAACTGTTTTGATTTGTATTTGTACCAACTGATTACTTGAGTTATAATGATATGTATAATTCAAACAACTAATGAATTATATCTCTATATTTCTTTTATTTTGATACAAAAAGTATATATACAACCTGTCATTGTTGATTTCGAGGTTAACTATGATTGGATATGTATAATTTAATAATTTTAGTACATCTAGTGATTTGATATTGTAATACAATTTTTGTATATGTGAGTAAAATTATACAATTTGTGGTTTAAAATAGTTTTTTGTTCTTATCGAAATGTATATAACAATCTCGTCATTACTATTTTTGTAGTACATTTCAGAAAATGGAATGGTGAAAATTATTACGTTGATTACACTATAGAGGGGGTCGGTCGTCTTTAGGGAAAATGTGTATCATATACTGCCAATATTGGGTTGTATAATGTAATTGCAAATCAACTTTGTGTGGATGTTAGTGTTAAGATACCGAGACTTGAAAACAAGGTAGAACAAAGCAATATCCCAATGGTTATATTCAATGACATGGATGTGAGAGTGTAAGTAATGCTAAAGAAAGCTATAAATAATTTTAACATATAGCCAATTTGTGTAAGTATTTAGAATAAGTGTATCCAAAACAATAAACTTTATAAAAGTTCAAATCAGGAAAAGGGGAAAACTTAGGATCAGGTTGTATAAATGGAAATGATGAATTTGAAACACAATCGCTGACAATTGTAGAATTAGTAGAGCGCTTGATGCATTTGAATAAATAAATTGCAATGTGATCATTACAGATCCGTGTCATAAGTATATAGAGGTCGGCCAAATATACAAGGAAAAAACTACTTTGAAGGTTGTGATGACGCAATATGCAATTGTGCAAAAATTTCAATTGAAAACTGAGAGGTCAAATTCCATCAGGTAATGATGTTGTATAAAAATTATGCACATATGATTATGACACGGATAATGTTGTATATTTGTTTATTTAGTATACTTTGAATATTTGTATTTGTATTGTATTAATATGTTGTTTGTATATTCGTAAATCATTGATATATATTGATTAGTTATAATATATTTTGAATGTAGTTATATATTTGTCTGTGTATTTGATGACTGTGATTGATTAATGTAACACCTTGAAAGTTGAAAAATTGAAAGGAAAAGAATAATGCAGAAAAATATGTATGAGCCGGGTTCTATGAGTTCAACCTACGGATCGTAGGAAGTCTAACGGGCCGTAGAAACGGAACCGTAGACCCAGAGTGGAGTTTTGAAAAAAATCAAGTTTCAGTACCTTATTCGACGGTTGAAAAGGACAACCGGTCAATCTTTTTACGAGTCATAGATAGGCTTCATAGGTAGGTCCTAGACTTAGTGGAAATTTAGAAGTCAAGTTGAGTTCTACAGTTAGAGTCTACGGGCCGTAGACCAGTCTCATCAAAAGTTGGATAGAATTTAGGTTCCAGTACTTGGTCTATGGTTGATCAGTACGGGCCGTAAAAAGTTCTACAGTCCGTAGGTCACACCCGTAGACCAGTTCAGTAGTTAAATTTTATGAGATTTTGGGTCTTTTACTAAATGTTTTAAACCTATACTATATTGTTTTGGCTTCTATCCTAAGCTCCATATAAAGCTTTTAAGTCCTAAAACTACCCACTTTAAACTCATTCTCCTATTTCCCCCAAAGTCAAACCAAATTCACTCCCCTAAATTCCCTCCCAACCTAAGGAAGAAGAAGAAGCTAAAGTTTATTGAAGTGCATCAATTCACCATTCATTTTGGGCTTTGAGTAGCGAGGTATGCGAGTATTCACCCATGGAGTCCAGTCCTCCATAGGGTCCCCTAGGTTTTCAATTTCTCAATTCAATTTCAATTGATCAAAGTTAGGGTTCTTCTTAGTTCTATATGAGTTTCGTCCAATTATGAATTTTATTGTTGATTAAGTCTTCTAATGCATGATTTAATGTTAATACATGATATTTAGTTGAAATTATATGAACCCAAGCATGATTCATGGTTTTTAACTATGAACCTATGAACTATGAACTTTGAAAGATTATGCATGTCTTATAAAAATGATTTTTATGATGATAGAGTGCTTCTAGATGAAAGTATCAATATTGTTGTGAAAGGTTTACTCACATACGAATATGATCATGATTTGTGAAAGGTATTTCTCATCTAATTAATTTTTAAAGAAATGTCATATCAAGAAGGGCAAATAATATGAAATGTATGGAGTAAGAGGGTGGAGAAAAACAAAAATATAAGCATACATGTATATACACGCACTTATAGCATATTGTATATTGAAATAACTGCCATAAAAATAATGTCAAATTTTGTGAAAAATTCAAAAAAAAAATTACTCTACTTAGGGGAAAAGGGTCAAAATGCCCTTAAACTATGTGCAATGAACAAAATGCCCTCCGTTTGTAGTTTGACTCAAAAATGTCCTTATCGTCAATACTTTGGTTCAAAAATGTCTTTGTAGTCAATATTTTGGTCCAGAAATAATTGCTAAATGGGTCAAAAATACTCTTTTCTGATTAAATATATTATTTCTTTTCTTTTTAAACAGATCTTGTTTCTAATTAAAATATTATTAAAGAACCTTATTCTTGTTTTCTTTCTTTTAAAATCACTTTAACAAATAAAAATATAGAAAATATTTTTTTTCTTCTTAATCTCATTTTATCAATTAAAATAACATAACTTCATGTACGTTTTTGACGGATAATATATATATATATGTAAGATCATAGTATACCCATCATTAATTTTTATTTATATAACGATAAAACATAATTACAATAAAATAAGATTTTTTTTATTTTTTTATTTTTTTCTGAATTGAAGTAGGATAAATATTTGCTAATTTTTTAAAATATTATTATAAAAATAATGTGTTAAAAAAAATAATATTTATTTGGAAAATGAGCATTGTTTCTATTAAATAACAATAAGGGCAATTTTTGGACCAAAATATTGATGACAAGAGCATTTTTTACTAAACCTTAAATGGAGGACATTTTTGTTCATTTCATATAGTTTAAGGATATTATATATATATATAAAAGAGAACCCTAGTCCCGCCTACCTGACATCACTTGAAACCAGGATTCCCTTTTAATTTACTTATTTCCAAAACAAGTCTTCCCCTTTCATGAAAAGTTGCAACTTTTATGAAAAGTTGTGACTTTTAAGAAGAGTTGTGACTTTTATGAAAAGTTGTGACTTTTATGAAAGGTTGTGACCTGTCTGAAGGGTTGTAACTTTTTCAAAGAGTTGTGACCTTTCGATAAGGCACAATAAGCATTTGTTCACACTACCCTTTGTTGTCTATAAATAGAGGGATTTCCTCTCATTTTAAAACAATGAAAATTCTGAACTTCTTCTGCTTCTGCACAATTAAATATTCGTGTCCTTTACTCCTGTTGAGTGATTCATTGACACCATTGTTTTTGTATCAATATAGCGGTGAATAGAATTGTTATGTCTTGAGAGGATCTATTCCTTTAAACCTCGGGTAGTAGATGGGAATAATTTCCTTAAGGGGATATTATTGTACATTCAATGAGCTCGATTTTTTGTTTTTTGATTTTTTTATTCTACTATTACAAATCTTGGTATGTCTTTTACAGTAATTAATTTATGCTTATATTATTAATTGTTGTTTTGAGTATATGTTTTAAACTTTGTTGTTTATGTTTCTGCAAAGTTATTGTTATAAGTATTTGTTAGTACAGATTAAATAACACATGTTAATTGAGTATTCACGCAAGTTTTCTCTACTAAAATTGTTGAAGGTACAATTAAAAAAAATCTTAAAGATCTTTATTACCATCTCTTGAAGACAAAATTCAAATTTGGTATGCCATTGTAAGGACATAAATACCTTAAAAACTTTATCGAACCTTAATGTGCGAAGTGAACCAGGAAAAAAAACAAGAATTAATAAACTTTTGACATGGGTTCAAGGATGTGTCAGATGACCTATAGAGGAATATGACTAGACCGGAGTCTTTTTTAATCTCAAAGACATAGATAACTACACAATAAATTAATTGCTCATATTCAATATGAAGTATGGACATATTCTCAAGTTTACTGCAAGTTGTAAATACTTTTCTTGAAGTAATAGATGTGTTTCTCGACACATCGATTGGAATAGAAGTGTAGTTTCAAATTGAACTTCATCACTCTGGTATGCTAATTTTTTAAAAAAACACTCATGCAAACTGAATAGTTTTGTGTAACATTTTTTCCTTTCAAGTATATATAATAAGTTGAATTGTTGTCCAATATGATACATTCTCCCTTTAAGTTTCCCTTTTAATAATACTTATGATACATTTAAATAAGGAACTTTAAAATGATATATGTAAAGCAAAAGGTAGGGCTGGACTTTTCTACACATTATAATTAGAATACTTGTATATCTCAGGTTGATGTTCGTTTGATTCTCTAAAATATCAAATAGTAACACTTTCTGGAAGTAAAAGGATAAATTATAAAATCAAATAAAAGAGATTGATTGAAGGATAAATGTTAAAGATGTTATAATTATCATTTTCCGTTACATTATTAATGTTCGTTACTACGTAATCCTGTATGTAATATAATGTACTATTTTAGTTTTAATGACTGATAGGTTTTAAGTATTATTTTATAAATTTCGTGATATTAAATTCCCGTGCGAGGTGCGGGTAATTTTACTAGTACATATATAAAAGAGAACCCTCGACCCGGTGACGTGGTGCCACTAGAAGCAAGAGTTCTCTTTTTATTTATTTACTAGTGAACTTCTCCGCGCTTCGCGCGGTTATAAAGAGTGATAAAATTTTGATAATTTTATTAAATATAATATTGATGTAAGAGAAATATGTTTGATGAGTACTTAGTAAACTTCCAATAAAGTTATTAAATTTTTTACTATTTTGAACAAAAAAATTGCAATAAGAAATTCACATAAGATGCAAAATAAAGATAAATCATACCAATAAAAATGCAACATCATTCTTAATTCCTTATTCATTAAAAAATAGAAGGAAAAATATGAAATCAGTACACATATCTTTCGAGTTCTTATGGACGTCCACTCCCACAAGCCGATCACCATTTTTCATCTT
>JAJOOR010044518.1:0-15461 GCA_036250505.1 Solanum acaule
AATTTGTTATATACAATATATGGTTCAAATGATAATAAACACTTATATACTGAATATAATTCTTTTCTATTTATTTCCCATTTTATTTCTGTATTATTAAATGTTCCTGAATAATACCTGCAATGATGTTCTATCGTAGTGTCAGCTTACGTGGATCCAGTAGCTAATAATCTCTGAGGGCACATAGTTTATGGGATAAGGATATTGCTACTAGATACTATCATGACCCGAGCATACACCACGGGTGCAACACGATGTACAAGACTCTGAAGAGCCTTATACAAGCCTCATAGCATTCATAACATTCGATATAAGGAAAATGGTACATAATTAAAACTTTTCTTTAAATCCATAAAATAGAAAAACATCATTTAAAATAGCGGAAGTCTACCAGTCTCATATGGCCATCTAAAAACAATCTTCGAATCAAATGTAGGGTCACGACCCTGTACAATACAAAGTCTAAAAAGAGTCTATTACAATGAAAGACATGAAACATCAAAAGTACTTGTCCTCGAATCCATGAGGATATACCACTAGCCTTGGAAGAACTCAATCCAAGCTTCAACTAGAAGAACTCAACTCACTTGCCGAACCCTACACTTTGTAGAAAAATAGCAGAAATATGGGTTAGCACATTTAATGTACTAAGAATGATAGCCATGCAAAAAATATGCTTAAAATGGACATTTTGGTTGAAAACTATGCATATGCCAATTTTGAGAAAACTTCATGAACATAATAATAAGAGGCATAAGATACAAGTACAATCAACATACAAGCCATTTCATCACTTTAGAAAATAATGAACATGTAAGCCATTTCATCATTATTCAAGCCTTCACCTTAAGTAACCGCAAGCTATACTTTGTGCAATGCGTGAATAGCATCCCATACCACTATCCCCACTAAGTACCACATTAAGACCACCAAAAGTGAACCTACGATTCTTCCTTTTCACCTTTTGACAATACTCATACATAAGGAACATAAACATTTCCTAAGGCATGACGAGGAAGTAATTCATCATACAATCGAAGTAAAGCATACATCATCACATTAAACATAGAGGTCAGCATTCTTCATTAGCTTCATTAAGAGCACTTTCATTCATTAGTCATTAAGACATTAGAGAACTCACTATAGCCCTCTCAAAGCCTACTCGTCCAATGCATGGATGACATCCCATACTACCACCCACACTTCATAGAACTTCACAAGCAGCCATAGTGAACATCTTACATGATGGAATAAGCATTAACCTACATAGACCATGAAAGCAAATCATGGAATCCTGTGTCATATGACCCCACACCGAAAGAAGGTGTCCTACTTGCCTAAGGTAGATCTAGATACATTTTAGCTTAGGTGGATCCACTAGCTAATATCCTATTTGGGCACATAGTTATGGGATAGAAAGATGCTCATTGGAACCCTAACCTAACATTGAGAGAGTTTCCATCTCACCATATCCACTCGGTTCTTAGCCTCCATTCCCATAGAGCATTTCATTCACATTACATTATAGTACATGAGAGGAATATCATTGGCCTATCGACCCAAGTTACATCATTACACATGAAAGGAATGCCATAAGCCTATCGATTCATGGTATATTATTAGGATACCTCTTGAATCCTCATGAAAGGAATGCCATAAGCCTATCGATTCATAGTTCATCATTACATTATTATACACCTGAAAAGAATGCCATAAGCCTATCGATTCATGGTTCATCATTACATTATTATACACCTGAAAAGAATGCCATAAGCCTATCGATTCACGGTACATTTACTCATTAGGAAAGGAATGCCATTGGCCTATCGATTCAATAGTTGTCATTACATTAGTTCATTGGCTTATTATGAAAGGAATACTATTGGCCTATTGATTCATATTCATTAAGTCAATACACATTCATTACACATTTATGAAAAGAATGCCATAAGTCTATCGATTCATATTCATTAAGTCAAGGCACATTCATTACATAAGAAAAGGATGTCTAAGCCTACCAATTTAAGGTACTTCAATCAAGAGCACATTCATCAATACAAGAAAATGATGACTTAAGCCTACCAATTCAAGATACTTCAATCCACTTTACTTTCATTTATACTAGAAGAGGATGCCCTAATCCTACCAATTCAAGATGTAACATCACATTATTAAAACCCTTCACATTCTATCATCATCATTCATGAGTGTTAATTTAGAATATGCTTTCAATAATAACACAATTACATTCTAAACATGATCATACTACTTTCATTGAGATCACACACATATACTTCACATCATGATCATACATAGATCCTTCATGAAATTTTCCTCCAAGGCTATGAATTAATCTCAACCCAAACATCTAGAATAATGCATTAGATAAGGGAATTTACCTGATTCAATAACTAATTTAATATAAACATAAACAATTCAACATACTTTTATGATCAATCAATTCATAATCACATTTCACAACTTAGTATTTTGGGGGAAACATGGGTTCATAGGAGAAATTCACAATAATTCATCATTAATTCAACAATCCATTCATAATTCATCATTAATTCAACAATCCATTCATAATTCATCATATATAAACCTTTGAAAATGTTTTGGAATTGAACCCATGCATAGATTGAAAACCCTAGGTTTTTAGGGGAATTTGAAACTTGAAATCATCTTTTGATAGGGCCCCTTGAATGAAACTTAATCAAGGATGAACACTACCATACCTTTAAGGAAGAAACTCCACGAACATTTAGAGTTAAAGGTGAGATCTTGAGCTTCAAATCTTGACTCCTTTTTCTCCAATGGTGGTTTCTAGAGAGAGAATATTTGGAGAGGGTGGGAGGTTTCTATTTTGTGATTTGAAGTAGTGAATTGGAAAAGGTGTTTTAATACTTTTAAAAGCCTTAAAGTAGTTTAATTAATAAATAATAACCATCCCCAGCCCATATCTAATTAATTAGGAATTTACCATACCACCCCTCAACTTGGCCGATTTAAGACAGCACACCAGTGGTGACCCATGACCTATGGGCTGTAGGTGGGCTCACGCCCCGTTGTGCAGGTCCGTGGTTTGGGTCTGAGGGTCATCATTTGGGACCTTGACCGACGAAAGCCATCCAAGGGGTGTGGATGGACCTACGGGGCGTAGGTCCCATCCGTAGCTCCGAACATTTTTGGCAACTTTGGCTAGTTGGGGCATCGTTGGGGTTAGGCTTTAGGGTCCCCTTCAAAGACCCTAGGTTGCTCCTTGGGGGGTCTTACCTTGACTTTTAACCCCTAAACTACTCAACCTGAGCTTGGGACATCACTTTACAACCTCAAGCCCCATATCAAACTCAAAAAAGAACTCGTTAGGCTCTAGTTTCACTTACTAGTTTTCCGGGTCGTTACACTATCTCCCCCTTAGGAACATTTGTCCTCGAATGACACTTTAAACAGTTTAAGGAATAAATACTCAAGACTAGAAGCCCATCATGCATGCAACATCATAAAAAATGCACAAAACTAGGAGGAAACATTAACTCCATCTCAAACATACACAATGCAACACAAGAAAGTAGAAACTACATCTATAAACTCACTATGCATCAAAACTTCAACATTTCTCATTTCATTGGAGGAATTACCTTCTCCAACACAAATCATGCTCATCATAACATTATTAAGACAATTATACCATTTCTCTCAAAAGCACATTTAGGCATGTTCAAAAGTTCACCTCATGAAACATATAGGCAATTCATACTAAATGCACTTCAACATGAGAAACATAATTAATAAAACTCATTATCTCATTTAAACATTAATTCATCAAGAACATGCATAACATAAGGAGACCACGGAAACACATAATCAACATGACTCCAAAACATGAAACAAGTTACAAGGAACTCTTGGTCTCAAGCTTTAATAGGAATAGAAGGAAAGAGATAAGGATATCGAAACTCTCAACAACCTTACTATTCAAAATAACATCTCCCCTTAAGGAGCAAACCCAAAGTAATGAAAAAAATATAGGAACAACATTAACAACTATAAGAAACTATCAACATACCGGTGCCTTCATCCGGAAGATCTCCTTTGCCCTCTTTAGTTTGAAGTACATAGAAATTTTTTTTCGAGAATTAGGATCCGGGTCATTAAGAGAAACTTGTTTGGCCTTTCTTCCCTTGGCCGTAAGAGTTGGGAAAAATCTCACTGGATTATCATTCTTTCCACAACCATAGGACCCACTAGTACAGGCTAGGCACTTCCCATAGTGTTTCCTCCCACCATTGGTGCAAATAGGTTTAGGGAATGGAGACCCATTTCCTTTCTCTTGGTTAACCCTAGGAGTGCCTGAACAATCTTGGTTAAAAGCTCTCTCTTTGAACCTTGGTTTACCTTGCTCATCGTACGTAGACCTCTTCATCTCCCTAATCTTTTTCATAATTTTGAACTCCTAAATTTGTTGAGCAAACACTATAAGCCTAGAGATATTCATGTCATCATGGATCATTGTCGTAAGACACTCTTCCTCTAGTAGGTCGGATACACTCATAACAAATCGACTCATCTCATCCCTTGGGTTAGACACCAAAGATAGAGCATACTTAGACAATTGGGTAAATTTCAAAGAGTACTCTTGCACACTCATGCTACCTTGTCTAAGGTTGATAAATTCCTCCACCTTAAACTCCCTCTTATCATGGGGAAAGAACCTACCAAGGAATGCTTTCTTAAACTCCTCCCACTCTATAGGACCCGCTCCTACCGGCCTATTGCTTTTCCATTTAGTAAACCAAAATTGGTCAACATCCTTCAATTGATAAGCGGCTAGTTCCGCTTTTTCTATAGAAGTCACCGCCATAGCATTCACTACCTTAGACACCTCATCCAAAAACTCTTGGGGATCCTCTCCCACCTTGGAACCAAGAAATACCGAAGGATTTATCCTCACAAAGTCTCTCAACCTAAAGGCCATAGTGCTTACAATAGGGTTTGCATGAGTCTCAACATCCCTAGTAGCTGGAGCCATCATGGTTTAGGCTTGAGTAGTTACGGCTTGAGCCATCATCAAAAGAGCCGACCTAATTTCTTCATTGGTCATGGCCAGAGGATCAACCGGAACTTGATTGCCTAGAGGAACTTGGTCACCTTGAGGACCTTAAGGAGGAACTCCCTCATTCACAATATCCTCTTCCACCCTTCTTGCGTTCGCCCTTGCATTCATATCCTATAAACACAAGAGAAGGGTTAGGAAAAGGACTCTTATAGAGCTAAACTCTAAGGCATGACTTTAAGTGTAATGAAAGAAATGTAGTTTCCTAACGTCTTATAGCCTCTCATTCATAAATGTGTCGCGATTCACACCCATGAACAAGACTCTATTCAATGTAGCTTGTGAGACATCAATCCTAAAAACCATCCCAAAATTTTATGCTCTAATACCATGTTTATCATGACCCGAGCCTACACCCCGGATGCGACATGGCATACAAGACTCTAAAGAGCCTTATACAATCCTCATAGCATTCATAAGATTTGATATAAGGAATATGGTATGGAATTAAAACTTTTCTTTAAATACATACAATAGAAAAACATCATTTAAAATAGTGGAAGTCTACTAGTCTCACATGGCCATCTAAAAAATATCTTCGAATCAAAAGTAGGGTCATGACCCTTTACAATAGAAAGTCTAAAGAGAGTCTATTATGATGAAAGACATGAAACATCAAAAGTACTTGTCCTCGAATCCATGAGGACATACCATTAGCCTTGGAAGAACTCAATCCAAGCTTCAACTAGAAGAACTCAACTCACTTGTCGGAACCTACACTTTGTAGAAAAATAAAAGAAATATGGGTTAGCACATTTGATGTACTAAGTATGATAGCCATGCAAAAACTATTCTTAAAATGGATATTTGGTTGAAAACCATGCATATTCCAATTTTGAGAAAACTCATGAACATAAGTATAAGAGGCATAAGATACAAGTATAATCAACATACACGACATTTCATCACTTAAGAAGATAATCAACATATAAGCCATTTCATCACATTAAAGCCTTCACCTTAAGTAACCCCAAGTTATACTTTGTACTAATGCATGAATAGCATCTCATACCACCATCCCCACTAAGTACCACATTAAGGCCACCAAAAGTGAACCAACCATTCTTCCTTTTCACCTTTAGACAATACTCATACATAACGAACATAAACATTTCATAAGGCATGACAAGGAAGTAACTCATAATACAATCCAAGTAAAGCATGGATCATCACATTAAGCATATAAGTCAACATTCTTCATTAGCTTCATTAAGAGCACTTTCATTCATTAGTCATTAAGACATTAGAGAACTCACTATAGCCCTCTCAAAGCCTACTCATGCAATGCATTGATGGCATCCCATATTACCACCCACACTTCATAGAACTTCTCAAGTAACCATAGTGCACATCTCACATGATGGGAATAACCATTAACCGACATAGACCATGAGAGCAAACCATGGAATCCGTTGTCAAATGACCCCACACCGAAAGAAGGTGTCCTACTTGCCTAAGGTAGAATAGATACATTATAGCTTAGGTGGATCCACTAGCTAATATCCTATGTAGGCACATAGTTATGGGATAGGAAGATGTTCATTGGAACCCTAACCTAACGTTGGGAGAGTTTCCATCTTACTATATCCACTCAGTGCTTATCCTCCATTCCCATAGAGCATTTCATTCACATTACATTATTGTACTTGAGTTGGCCTATCGACCCAAGTTACATCATTACACATGAAAGGAATACCATAAGCCTATTGATTCATGGTACATTATTAGGATAGCTCTTGAATCCTCATGAAAGGAATTCCATAAGCCTATCGATTGATGGTTCATCATTAAATTATTATACATATGAAAGGTATGCCATAAGCCTATCGATTTATGGTACATTGACTCATTAGGAAAAGAATTCCATTGGCCTATCAATTCAAGAGTCGTCATTACATTAGTTCATTAGCTCATTATTAAAGGAATGACATTGGCCTATTGATTCATATTCATTAAGTCAATACACATTCATTACACATTTATGAAAGGAATTACATAAGCCTATCGATTCATATTCATTAAGTCAAGACACATTAATTACACAAGAAGAAGATGTTTAGGCCTACCAATTCAAGGTACTTCAATCAAGACCACATTCATCAATAGAAGAAAAGGATGCCTTAAGCCTACCAATTCAAGATACATCAATCCACATTACTTTCATTTATACAAGAAGAGGATGCCCTAAGCCTACCAATTCCAGATGTAACATCACATTATAAAAACCCTTCACATTCTATCACCATCATTCATGAGTGTTAATTGAGAATATTCTTTCAATAATAACACAATTACATTCTAAACATGATCATACTACTTTCATTGAGATCACACACATAAACTTCACATCATAATCATACATAGATCCTTCATGGAATTGCCCTCCAAGGCTATGAATCAATATCAACCCTAACATCTAGAATAATGCATTATATAAGGAACTTTACATGATTCAATAACTAAGTCAATATAAACATAAACAATACAACATAATTTCATGATCAATCAATTCCCAATCACAATTCACAACTTAGGATTTTGGGGGAGACATGGGTTCATAGGAGAAATTCACCATAATTCATCATTAATTCAACAATCCATTCATAATTAATCATTTGTATACCTTTGAAAATGTTTTGGAATTGAACCCATGCATAGGTTGAAAACCCTAGATTTTTGGGGGATTTTTGAAACATGAAATCATCTTTTGATAGGGCTCCTTCAATGAAACTTAATCAAGGATGAAGACTACCATACCTTTAGGGAAGAAACTCCACAAAAATCGTGACTGAAATGTGCGATCTTGAGCTTCAAAGCTTGACTTTTTCTTCTCCAATGATGGTTTCTAGAGAGAAAATATTTGTAGAGGGTGGGAGGTTTCTATCTTGGGATTTGAAGTAATGAATTGGAAAAGGTGTTTTAATACTTTTAAAAGCCTTAGAATACTTTAATTAATCAATAATAACCATCCCCAGCCTCGAACTAATTAATTAGGAATTTACCATACCACCCCTCAACCTGGCCGATTCAAGATAGCACACCAGTGATGACCTATGACCCATGACCTACGGACCGTAGGTGGGCTCACACCCCGTCCTGCAGTTCCGTGGTTTGGGTTTGAGGGTCATCATTTGGGACATTGACCCACGAAAGCCATCCAAGGGGCGTGGATGGGCACCACGGCTCGTGGTCCCTTGACCAGTATCCCCCTTAAAATTTGCAATCCCCCAAGTGGTAAAGGAAACCCCATAAGCCTTCCCACGGTCCGTGGTCTTCACCACAAGCCGTGAAGGTGCTCATGAAGGGGAGCCTTTCTTGGGGAGCTTTGTGAGCTCACTGCCTCACCAAGCACGGGTTGCACCATGAATCGTGGTGGTCCTATTTGTCTTCAAGACCTCGTGGTCATGGTGGACAGTGGCTAGGCACCATTTGGTAGGTTTGGCCCCCTTGCCATGGCCATTACCCAATTCCCTTGGCCCTTGCCCTTAACTTTTGACGCTAACCCTCACATTTAGGCTCTAGTTTAACCTACTAATTTCTAAGGTGATACATCTCATAGCCACATAAGGGGTTAGAAAGTACAAATTAGCTCCTGGATCAAGTAAAGCATACACATCTATTTGGAAAACTTTTAACATACCAGTCACCACGTTTGGGGAACTCTCTTGATCACCTCTAGTTTGGAGAGCTTAGAATTGGTTTTGCTTAGGATCAGTTGAACCTGAACCTCTTGGACCGGATGAAGGGTAGAGTTGAGCCCTAATACGAGTATCTCCCCAATTCTTAGCAACCAAAGGACAATTTCTTATCTTGTGATCCGTCTTTCCACACCCAAAGCAAGCATTGAAACTGGCTAGACACTTACCCTCATGATTTATTTCACATTTTGCACAAGTAGGCACCAAAGACCTATTACCATCTCCTTGAGGATTAGGGTTCTAACCTATCGTTGTTAGGGCTTGGAGGAGCATTTGAAGAACCTTGTCCAGAGGACTATTGCCGGAACCTTGAATGACCCTGTCCACCGGACCTAGAATGTGAATAGTTACCATCATCCACTCTTACTCTCTTTAGCTCTCTAGATCTTTCCTTGAGCTTTTCTTCCTCAATTTTATGGGCATGCACCATAAGGAGAGAAATGTCCATGTCATGGACAACCATAGCGGTGCGGAACGCTTTGGCTACCACGTCGGACACACCCGACACAAACTTACTCATCTTGGCCCTACGATCTTCCACAATGGAAGGAGCGTATTTCGATAATTGAGTGAGACTCAAAGTATATTCCCTTACACTCATATTTCCTTGCCTAAGATTAATGAACTCAAGTACATTGGCCTCTGTTATCTCAAGAGGGAAGAATCTATCAAGAAAAGCACTTTTGAACCTTTCCCACTCTATGGGACCCACGTACACCGGCCCTACCTCTTTCAATTGATTAAACCAAATATATGCATCCCCTTTGAGTTGGTAAGCGGCGAATTCCACCTTTTCTATTAGAGTCACTCTCATAATAACAAGTATCTTCTAAACCTTATCGATAAACTCTTGAGGGTCTTCCTTAAATTTTGATTCATAAAATTCGAGAGGGTTCATCCTTCTAAAGTCCCTCACTCTTGTCGCCGATGTACCCATATTTGGGTTCACGGGGGCTACCCTCTCTTTATTGGCTTGGGCCATCATGGCGTGAGCCAACACTTGGAAAGCCGACCTAAACTCAGAATTTGTTACATTCTAATTCAATGGGTCAATCGGGGCTTGAGGAGGAGCTTGGGGAAAAACTTGAGGAGGAACCTCTTGATCAACAGTGTCTCTTTCCATCCTTCTAGCATCCCTTCTAGTAGTCATATCCTAAAAACCATCAGGCACGACTTAGGAGAAAGACTTATAGAGTTAAAATCCATGGAACGACATAGAGAAGTGAAGAAGTGAAGTTTCCTAACCATCTAATAACCTCTCATTCATAAATCTGGAACACTTAACACTTAGGAACAAGACTCTACTATAATTGGTTTGAGTCATCCTAGAACCATTCTAAACCTTGTTATCTGATTACCAAGTTCGTCATGACCCAGGGGTACCCCCTAGATGTAACAAGGTGCATAAGACCCCGAGAGGCCTCATACAAGCCACTTAGCATATCATAACATAAAGTAATACAAAAGGTGTGGGGATTTAAAACATTTTCAACAATCAAAGTCTTTTTTTAAAACGAGCGGAAGTCTAACATCATTGTCTCAAACAATCTAACATAAGAGATAAATCTTGGGATGCAGCCCATACATTAGTCCAGCATGGAAAGAAAGACATAAAAGAGATAAAGGGGTGATGAATCCTCGAATTCTATGAGGACTCACAAAATATTCAATTCCTTCGTTAACTATTAACCTAGCCCCAAGTGTGTGAATCCAGATCGTTGGACCCTTCATTTGATAAGAATGTAGGCAAGACTATGTGTTAGTACAAAAATGTACTAAATATAATGGCTAGAACACAAAGCATAGACATAAACATTAGTCAATATAAGACATAAGGCATAATCAAGACATAATAAGCATCATAATGAAAGAGGAATACATCCTTAAGTGATCTCACTTAAACTCATTTAGGACTTAGGTCATCCGCCTCTAGTCAAGGTTACATCATGGAAGGCATATCTAGCAACACTCAGAGCAAATTATCTTCATAACATAATCATATCATTCATACTTATTTTTAAAGGCATGAGGATTCGCCTTTATGCCCAGCTAATAAAGGCTAATGGGTATTCCCCTCTTGCCTTACTTTCTTTAAGATAATGGGTACTCGGCTCCACAATCACATCATATGACATGGGTACTCACCTCCACATCATTTCATAATGATCATGGGTACTCGCCTCCATGTCCATTCATCATAGTAAGAACGTGGGGAATCACCTCTTATTCAATTCTAAGGAGTATGGGAAATCACCACATATCCTTCAATATGGAGGTCAAGGGTAGTCGCCTCTAGCCTCATCATTCATTTAGAGTTTTAATCTAAATTCATTTTAGGTGAGAAATCCTTTCAAACTAGAATCATTCATGTGAGTAAACCTTTCACATTCATTCTCTCATGCTTAGCAATTCATTGTGGAAAGTATCTCTTCCACATCCTCACATCAATTACAAACAATTCATATCATAACCTTTACTCTCAAAGAATCTACATCTCATGATCATCATCTACACTTTATTTTCAAGAAATTAACATCATAAATGATCAATCCTATAAGGATGTATCGGTCGGGGCCATACGATAAGGAGGAAAAAAGATAGGTTGCGTATCTGGGAGAAGGTCAATACCGAAGTCTATTTCCTGTTCGAATGGAATACCTAGTATATCATCGTGAAACACTTCTTGGAACTCATTAACAAAAAGGACCAACTCAAAGGTAAGGGTTTCAGAATTCGATCCCTAACGTAAATAAGATGGTATATGCAACCCTTAGAGATCATATTTCTAGCTTTAAGACAAGAAGCAAACTGACTCTTCGGCATAGAATTTCCCCCTTCCCACCCTAGAATGGGTTCATTTGGAAACTAAAATTTGACTACTCAAGTTATACAATAAAAAAGAGCATAACATGATGCAGCCAATCCATAACAAGGATAACATCCAAATCAAACATATCAAGCTCTACAAGATCAACATGAGAGACTATATAAGATAAGGAGACATGACACCTTCTATAGACTCTCTTAGCCACAATAGAATCACCAACAGGAGTAGAGACATAAAAAAGTTCTAACAACACACCCTGAATAATATCAAATTTCATAGACACATATGGTGTCAGTTTAGACAATGTAGCACTGGGATAAAGCAAGGCACAATCATCAAGATGAAAGAATTTCAACATATCGATAACCACATCGGGGGAACCCACTTGTTCATGAGGAGCTGGAAGTACATAAAATAAGTTTTTTTTTATTACTGATGAGTCCACAAATTGGACTGATTTAGGGCTTTATTTTGATAGAAATAGTGTCCTCGAATGCTTATTTTGTCTCAATATCTGATGAAAACTATTAAGTTTCAGGTATTTGATGTTTTAGTGGAAGCATCGACACTTAGGCGCAACAAGGCTGAAAAGAATGAAGAAGCTGAAGCATGAGCATAGCCATGAACCTTTGGCGATTCACCGAAGGGATTTACTTCTCCCTTTGTTCCAGTACGCGAAGCCCTGAAGGAGAAGGATTAAAAAGGCGATGAAAGGAGCAGTCGGGGCTTCGTCGAATAGTTCCGCGAAGAAGTACTATACCACCCAATGGTCCAGAACGTGAAGATGCTAAAGGCAAGCATCAAACGGCAATGCAACAGAAGAAGGGCGAGTCGTCGAGTCATTTGGCGGCATCGACTAACTTCGCCAAAAGATATGGCAACGCTATTTTCTGCAGTCTATATATACTAAACTTATTATTATTTATTAAAGAGTCGAATCTTTATTTTAATTTCAAAAAGAGAATAGTACTTTTAGGATATTTTTCTCTCAAGTTTGGAGAGGGTTTTTGGGAGACTTAAAGAAAGAAGGATTTCATCTTCCCCAAGTTGGAAGTGCGTCTTCTCCATTCTTCTTCCTTTGCTTAAATCAAGGTTTAATTTCTTATACCCATTTGGTTTTATTATCATTTTAGGTGTATTTTGTTATCTCTTGATGTGTGGCTAAAAACCCTCATTCTTGGGGTGTGATTTAGCAAATATGTGTTGATAATTTTATTGGGGCTTGCTTGCTGATAGGTTAGATGTAGTTTAATGGTAATTTCACCTAGTGGTTGTGGTTTAATTTAAAAGGTTTGTAATTGCAAATACAAAGCCACCCATGTGTTTTCGGCTTGCCCGAGAGGGAGGTCACGAAACCAAGACCACTAGACTGATGGCCTAAAAAGTTGGTCGACATGAGGTTCAGCCCAAGAGGGTGATCCCTAGTCTCATATCCTAACACTCAGCTCGAGAGAGTGAGTAGGGTAATGCGTAGGCTGGTCTTCATGCGGCAAATGGGTGTCCGAGACGAACGCATTTGAAATGGGGTAAGTTTCCCGAGAGGGAACTTATTTCCATTTAAAGCTTAGCCTAGTCACTATTATCTTATAAATTTCCTTTGAAAAGCATGTACCCAACTACTTATCTCAACTTCTATTGCGGTCACACCCCAAGAACATTTCCCCATACTTGATTTTCTTGTTCATTTTTGTTATTTTTACTAATTGTGACAAAACCCCCAAATCGTTATTTGACACTTTTGTGTCACCCCTTTTTATTTATTATGTTTTTACAACAATAAACAACAATAACATAATATATGTTTTACTCTCAAAGCAACTTACATCATAATTCATCAATTTCGTAAGAACGTGCATAATTCCATAATTCTCTTTTCATAGTTCGAAACCCACTTTCAATCATTATAATATAGAAAACAAGGGTTAGACATGGGTTCATGGGGTATTCATTTAAAAGTTAATGAATAAAAGTTCATAAATCCATCGAATAGATCAACATTCGGGGATTTCTAACTTTATAAATTGGAGAATTTAGGAACTCCAT
This sequence comes from Solanum acaule, assembly GCA_036250505.1. Classification (NCBI taxonomy): domain Eukaryota; kingdom Viridiplantae; phylum Streptophyta; class Magnoliopsida; order Solanales; family Solanaceae; genus Solanum; species Solanum acaule. Next base: position 13,685 of record JAJOOR010044518.1, read on the forward strand.
GGAGGAACAGGCTCTATCGATGAAGACTAGCATACCTTAATGCCAAAAGCTTGTCTTTAATTGTGGAATTTGAGACTTGATTTGAAACCCTAGGTTGACTCCTTCTTCTTTAAACTTTCTAGAGAGAGAAATATTTTTGCTAGGAAGACTTGTTCTTCTTTAAGGAATTTGAGTGAATGATTTCAATTGGGGAAATTTAGGGGTAAAAAAACTTATATAGGGTTTAGATGAAAGGTAAATCGACATGGTATTAGTCTAGAATAAGTATGAAAAGACCCAAAAGCCTTTAAGAAAATAATTGTCGTCACATGTCGATGGCCAGACTGACGGTTTGTTGATCAGACCACGAAATGTTCTGGTTGGTTGTCGTTTGGGGTTAGAGACTAGATTTTTGGGACCCCCAATAATGGACCCATGTACGGTCCATGGGATCACCAACGGGCCAACCGTACATGCCCAATTATGGGTCTCAATTTCTCACTCCAAAAATCCTAAGTCTGGGACTCACCTACGAAACCTACCTATGACTCGTACATACATCGACAGACCATCTTGGTAAACCATCAGAATAATACTGGAAATTTGACATTTTGGGATCTTGGAGTGGCCAACCACGGTTCTAACCTACGATATGTATGTAAGTCCACGGGCCGTAGGTGGCTCCATCTAAACTGGCACCAGATCCTGAAGAAAGTTGCTATTCTACCCTTTTGAATTTGAGGTGTTACATAACCTCTCCTCTCCTCGAATGCGGTCACAAGCTCTGCGAACGCAGAGGGTGCACCAGAACATAAAAAACCAGCAAACTCAAAAATCATGGAAAGGACCCTCCCATTTCTTTCGAAACCATGTAAATAGAAACCACGTGTGCATATCAATTATACTTGATATTCGGTACTCAATGGAACCGTCAAAGTATGAATCCAAGTTCTGCTCTATCAAACATCTGTGAAACCACAAGAACCTCACACCTAAAAAGGCTAAAACAAGCTAGGGCCCTCTCAAAAATACACGAAGACCTCACCTAGGCCTAAAATCATCCTCTAAATCCAACGGAACTCTCAAAATCCCAATCCGAGCATCCGAACCCTGAATATTGAACAAAGTCAAACCGAATGCTAAAATTCCACAATTTCACAACTTACGACCTCAAATCCTCAAAATTTGCAGAAACTAAAACCGACAACTCTCAAAGATTAGATCTCACATTTTAGGTTTGATAGATTCGACGAAATTTCATTCCTACACTCGAAACTCAAAAAGACATAGAAAACCACTTTCTCAAACACTTAGCCTTTCTAATGCAAAACTTACCAAATTCTAAAATTTTAACTCATAGTTCAAAACCAAATTGTCAAACTCAACAATAGAAAACTTGGGGTTACTATCGGGAGGGCAAAATGGTAATTTCCATGGAAAAACAAATAATGACCAATCGGGTCATTACATTACCCACAACTATAAACCATGTTCATCCTCGAACATAAGGCAAAAGAAAGTACCTAAAGCCTTGAATAGATAAGGATATCTCTCATGCATATCAGACTTCGTCTCCCAAGTCACCTTACCAACTGAACGATGCTGTAACATCCGACAATTTAAAATGAATATGAAGAAGATTGAAATTGGAAGTAGTCATTTTTGGAAAAAAATTCAGAATCTGGAAATTCGGCCAAGTATGGAAATCAGTGAGTTTTTGGCCAACTTTGAGCAGTCATAACTCCTAGCTCAGGATGATCCAGGAGTAGTTCTAGTTATGTTTGGAAAGCCCTTGGAA
>JAJOOR010044519.1:0-10658 GCA_036250505.1 Solanum acaule
AGCGGCATGAAACATTTTTTCCTTCTTACTACATCTTCTCATCCCAATCATACCACCAAATGAAGCAACTAATAGATCAGATAAGTTCCAGGTAGCAAATAAAGAAACCAACTTTAACAACCTCATTCTTTAAAGATGAACAGAAATATAGCCATATACACAATTCTTAACTGCTAAATATTACATTTTGAAACACACTTACATCCTTCCATAAAATTGCAACCGAAACTCAACTATCAATACAAAACTCAAAAATCAATCAATCAACAACACGAAAATCCCAAAACAGTTGGGAGTAGGCTATATGAAACTTTAGTATTCGTTCAACTCTACTCGAGTCTCAAGTCAATCTCATTCCAACACTATGACAGTTTCTGCAAAATTTAAGGCTACTTGAATCAATAAAATCCACAAGGGCACCTTCCAAACACAGTATGACAATAACAACTAACCCTTAATTCCAATAGTCTATACACTAGTTTCTCCAATACAGCTAACCCAAAATCCCCATAAGTAAAGCTTTCAGCTCACAAAAAAAGCAAAAAGAATTGAAAGCAAAGGAACATCATAACATGGTAAAAAACAAAACTTTAACATTAACAAACCTTCAAAACAGTCTCCATTCCATTAGTAATACCAGAAAGCCAATCACTATTTTGTTTAACACTTTCAGTAGTATCAACAACAGTATCAGCAGAACCTGAAACAGCAGCATCAGCAACTGTATACAAAAACCCTTCAGCCCGAGTAAACAAATCCTTGAAAAGCAACTCTGCAGTTTCCGGGTCAGGAAATGGATCCTGCCCCAACCCGAATCGAGCTACTCCAAGCATACCCCTTGAAAAGGGTTTGTTAAGTGGAAGATTTCCAAAGTGGGTTCGATGGAAAACTGGGTTTAGGGTTTTTGTTCGGTCTACAAATGGAGATAATATTGAATTGGGTCCAAGAGAAGGGAACAAAGTTGCCATTTTCGCTAACAAAGTTTCAGGTTCTTGTAAACCCTTGAAGATATAGATGAGTGGGGATTTTAGAAAGAACTGATTTTTAATTATGGGTTTTGACAAGTCCTAAAATTTTCATAATTTTAAGTCAGAAAGTAAGAAAAAGAAAAGATCTTTTGAATATTTGAAAAGAAAATATATCGTGGGAAAAATGTTAAATATGAAAAGATAAAAAGAGTCAAATCTTTTTTATATCCAACAATCATGGACTTGTAGAGGATCTTTTTGTTTGCTCTTGTTTTTTCTAAATCCAAATGATAAAATGGCGGCGAATTCAAAATTTTAATTAAGTAAATTTTAAAAATAAAAATATAGTGTTTGAGATTTGAATTTAAAAGTCTTAAAGAAAAAAATTGAACTTTTTAAACTAATAGGTCAATCTTTAATTGTATATTAGGAGATTCAAAATCTTTATATATGATAAAATATTAAAAAGCATCTTATATATTGTGTAATTTCTTACCGAATCTCTTATAAGTCGTAACTCCCTAAATCCGCCCTGATTGATTAATATTAGTTTATGATGATAAAATGGCATAATACATATATGCACCATTTAATTTGGTCTCAGCTACATACAGTAGCGGGCCCAAGATTATCATTAAGGGATGTCAATGGTCATTGATTGATTAATAGTAGTTTATGATAATAAAACGACATAATACATATATGCACCATGTAATTTGGTCTCAGCTACAATAGTAGTTTATGATAATAAAACGGCATAATACATATATGCACCAGTTAACTAGAACACACGACCTCAAGGAATTTTCACAACAACTTAACCACTATATTAAACTTTTAACTTGTATCAAGAGGTGTCAATACTTGTATATATACTTATTAAGTAATAATTTGACCATATACAATGTAATTTTCCGACGAAGGAGTGTCAGTAGTGGGTCCACCCCTGGTCACACAGAACGTCATATAGGACACGTGTGTCTACTTGTTCAATTGTTTACAAATTTAAATGTCTATTTATACATATTCAAAGTTAAAGAATATAAATATGAATTGAGGTCAAATTAAGTCGTACATTAGTGTAATAAAACTATTTATAAGCAATCTCAAGACTTGCAAAAAATTGCTATATTTTCATGAATTTTGTTTTCTCATCCAATTGTGTGTTTTCTTGGTAGTTATTTTTGCACAAAAACTAGCAAGTGATGTATCCGGTTAGTTAAGGATGGAACACCAATTTATCATTCATTCTATACTGGGGCGGACCCATATAGGCCTTTTCGGGTGCTCGAGCACCCATTAACCTTGTATCGAAGTATGTATATTTATATAGAACTTAAGAGAGAAAATGGTCTAAAACCTCCTCAATCTATATTCGAAATCCCAACTACACACTCTAACTTCACGGGTGTCCTATCACCTCCTGAACATTTTAAAAGTGAAATATATACTCCTTAAAAAGTCATACCCAGATTTGTATTGAGCAGTGATATGCACGCTCCTGCCACATCGCATCACCTTTTTTAATATAAAAAAAAATTAATTCTTTTTCTTTATTCTACAGCCATAGCATCATCAACCTGGTGCTAAATTATTTTTCATGAGTTTTCTTCTAAATTCATCTCAATTCAAACAATCGTTGATTCAACCCTCAAATTCTCTATTTTTGCATAATCTTCTGTTTTTTTCACTTTTGATTGATGAAATTTTCATCCAAAATCATTAACAATTCAATGCCCAAAAATTCCTTTTTATCAATTTTAGGGTTTAAGTTTTTAGCTATAGTTAGTTTTGTAGGAATGTTGAAAAATAAAGATTTATATGATTTTTGTATAATATAATGTTCATTGTAGATTTGATAACCAAAATCTTTTTAGATCTGAAAAAAAAAAAGGATAAAGAATGCATCTGACTTATAAATTTTGTGTTTGAGCTTGAATTTGCATCTCCTGGAGCTATGAAAACAAAGTATGTGGTGATGGTGATTTAAGTGGTGGTTTACATCGGAACTGTTTGTTGATGAGTTTGTTCTCACATTGTGAAATAACAGAGATTATTTCCGGTGGATTTTTAGTAAAGCTACTGTGAGAAGTGTGTGATTCGAAAATGAGAGGGAACTTAGTGATGGAAGAACTATGGGGGTGGAGACCTGATAGTAGAGCAGTCAAGCTCACCTGGTGAATCAAAGAAGTCATCACCGCCGGTGTTGTTGTCGGTCTGTTAAAGAGAAAGAAGAATGAAGAAAAAACGTAAAAAGTAACAAATAAATAAAAGGAAACATAAAGGTTTTTTTTAAAAAGCAAAATAATGAAATAAGGAAAATATTAAAGTTTTAATTAGTTTTTTTGTCTTTCACTCTCTTTGAGAGAATGAACTACATCTTCTTTGTCACCTCAGTATTCAGGGAGCAAATAATTTCGCTTTAAAATAATTTAAGGGGGTGATAGGACTCTCGTGAAATTTAAGTGTGTAGTTGAGATTTCAGATATAGATTGGGAAGGTTTTAAATCATTTTCTCGAACTTAAGACGGATAGTATAAAATTTAAACAATGAACACCCATATATCAAAAGGTTCTATATTGGTGTAGTGCATGGTTATTTGAGGGTTGTTAAGGTTTTGATAGCTTTTGTGTCTGGGTTCGTTTCCTGGTCCCAGTCATTACATGGTTGATTTTTTTATTCTCTCTTTCTATATATATATAAATGATGTTGAATGCTCTTTGCCGTATTTTGTATGTTTACATAGTCTCATAATGAAAATTTGGCGCTACTATGTAGCTAAGAGAGCACCCATAACCTAAAAATTCTAAATCTGTCACTGATTCTATATTCTGGTTTATGTCTGGATTAGGGTGAATACTCAATTAAGTCTGGAGTAGAGTGAATAACCAATACCATGTATGAACTCCTTATATCCCACATAATCACACATCACTGCCCAAGAGACTAGTGTATGTGGGCACATCTACAATAGTGAACAAGTTATATTGGGGATATATATTGGGTTAATTTCTCATAACTTTTAAAAATTAGCTTTCCCTTAAAAGTTATGCAAAGTCCTTCTGTCTGTTGCTAATGACACCAAGCTATAATAATGCTCGACTTAGTGTTAGCCTTTGCAAGTCCAAAGACAGCTACGCATGATAAGTTTTATATTACCTTCAAAAAAAAAATCAACAATCAATCAATAATGAAAATATAGACATGTGTTATTTAGGAGACAGAAAACTAACATATTGAACTACTTGTCCACTGACACTTCTAATATACTCCGTAGAAAGTTCTAACCAAAGTTTCTCCTTAAAATTAGCAAAAAAAGAAAAAAAGAAAAAGGATGATAATTATTTCCTACTTCCATAGGTTTATTAAATGTCAAGTTCCACTATATCATTATATTTTCCCTTCATATTTATTTTAGTCAATTTTTTGATCTTTTTCCCTCTCAATTATCTAAGTTATAAAATATACTAACTTGCTTTTAGAGTATTCATGCAAATACAATTAACAAACAAATATTTACAATTGAAAAATATGCAAATACAATCAACCGGCAAGTTTAAACATTTATTTTGATTAAAGATTATCTGGAAAAAAGTATTTTTTAAAAAGAAAATTATGAAAGTAATCTATGAAGAACTTAATTATTTCATTAATCCAACTTGTTGATTAACTCATAATTTTACGTTTTATAAAGAGCGGTTATCCTTTAAAAGAGTATGTCCACAAACTCATTATTAATAATAGAAATTTGACTTCTAACTTATTGGGGAATTTCGCATATAGCCACTCAAAAATAGTTTAATTATGCCTTATAGCTATAGTTTGTTAATTACGATTCGTAGCTACATGTTATAGGGAGGAGGGAGGCGAGCGAGAGAGGGCAGAGAGTGGAGAGAGGTGCATTGTATATGTATATCGGTTAGATAATTGTATATATGTAACTACTATGTATATGTATCAATTATTGTATTTGTATATCTGCATACAATTTGAATTTGTGTACAATTGAATCGAGTTAAAACATTTGAATTTGTATATCCAATCTCTCTCGCTTTACACAAACACAAATTATACATTGTATTTGAATAATTTATGTTTGTATAAAGCGAGAGAGAGAGAGGCAAAATAGAACTGGGCAGGGAAAGATTTGTATTTGTATAACTATAAGTGTATACGGCGGATAGATATGTATTTGTATATCCGGTCTCTCTCGCTTTATACAAACTATACATTTGTGTTTGTATAAAGTGAGAAAGATTGGCAGAAGAGAAGCGAGAGAGAGAGACTGTGTAGGGAGAGGAGAGAGGCGAGGAGAGATGACTGAAAAAGAGGAGAGTGACGAGCGAGATTCCAAAGAGAGGGGAGAAAGGAAGAGGGGGGAGAGATCGAGGCGAGAGGCAAGAGAGAATGTAATTATAGCTGGAAGTAAGTTATGAATAGTAATTAATGCAAACTATAGCTATATTAGCTATTAACTAGTATATATTTGCTTAACCGCGTAATTTTTCCATTGATAAACATCTTGTCTATGTCTTTGAAAAAAAAGATCTTGTAAGAATTTTCACAAGATTTGATTTTTGGTCAAAATGAATTTGATTTTTTTTCTACTTGAAAATGTGTGTTGGGCCTCACCTAATCCCAAAAAAAATGTTTAGGTAGATGGACCAGGAAGCAAAAAGGAGCAAAAACATAGTTGAAGGTAGAAAGGATCCAATCTGAGGGTCCACAAAATCACACAAGTTATAGACCAGCAAAACATCAAATAATGATGTTTTATCTTGAAAGAGCAAAGGTTGTTCATTTACTTGAAAACAAGATAAATTACACTTTTTTAGGTCATATTTACTAGTATTCGCAATAGTTTTAAATATTATTTTATGTACAACATTTAGTTGGTTGAATATATGTATCTTAACTCGACAGATACATGTATCCGCGGAATTGACAAAGCAAGATACATGTTTAATTAAGGACGGTAACTAAAATACTTATTTAAGAAGAAAATTACTTTTTTAACAACTTTTGAGTATATCTAGTCTAACAACTTTTTAAAAAGATTTTAAAAAATTCAAATTTCTTCCATTTATTTTTGAGCAACAACAAAGTGAACAAATTTTTTCCTAGAAATTCAAATTTGTTTCTCTGAATTTCAAGTTTTCTCTTCCGTATACACATATTCGAGATATATTAAAATCTAGATACATTACAAACGTGTGTCTATTTATGTAGCATAACAAAATTGCTCAATTAGTGGAGTAAATCACTCCTTTAACAATTTTTGAGTATCTGTAGCATAACAACTTCCTAAAAATGTTTCAAAAAACTCGAAATCATTTCCTTCCTTTTGTGAGAAACGGACCAAAATAATGTACATTTAATGTTTCTGCCAAAATTTAAATAATAATATATCTCAAAATAAACACAATGTACAATAAAATCTCGCTAAATTAATACTCAGTTAATTAATAATCTCTCTAAGATAATATTTTTCTTCGATCCCAACTTGGGCCAATTGGAAAAATCATTAATTTCTATAAGGTAATAAGATAATATATTTTGAGAAGACCCTTATATAAATATATGGTCTCATTAATATTATAAATTTATAATTCTTTAAAAGTACAAATATATCTAAGACAATTTGGTGAAATATGATTCTTTTGTTTTCTGTTTTCTGTTTTCTGTTTTTTGTTTAAAATTTAAATCTAGATGCGATAAGTGTTTCCTTACACGTAATGGACACCAACGGTATTGTATCATCTTCAACTTTATTATCAACATTGTTTTTTTTTCAATGGTAGCTACACTTTGTTCTAAGCTCTGGACTTATGAACATGTATCATTTTTACTCATCCAACAGGTTATTAGAGTTCATTTTATTGCAGTAACTGAAATCATTAATCATGACCTCAAGTTCATGAATGATGTTTTCACAAGTGGATTCATTCAAATTCTCTAAGGATTTATCTCCGAATGAATTTTGCGATGTCAAAACACTCTTTAAATTAACAAATATTAATTTATTGATTAAATAATACCTCTATAAAATAATAATATTTTATGGTCCCACCTATATTAATTTAGTAAGATTTTACTATATCTAAAATAAATAAAAATTGAAAGAATAATCATAAAAATTAATATTCATTCCCCGTATCTACATATACATAACTAACAATGCATCTAAATTAAAACACAATGTATACATATAAATCAAATACATACAAATATAGTCAAATACATTATAATAACATATAATAAATACATATGATAATATTAAGATACGTTCTGAAGGTTATCTCTACTATGGAGGAAACTTCTATCATGTAAATTTTTATAACAACCTTAAATTTTCGTCATTATAAATTTATGACCATTTTTTTATGCCATAACATAGAGCAAACATTTTAGAATTATTATGAAATGACAAATTTATCCTTGGTCGTCCTTAACTTGGTTATTCTATATAATAGAAATTACTCCTTTTGTCCGAATTTATATGATATATTTTATATTTTAATCGATTTAAAAAAGAAAGACACATTTTTATATTTAGAAACAATTTAACTTTCAAATGTTTATTTTACTCTTTAATAAGATGATTTATAGTCACATAAATATCTATGACTTGTTTTAGACCATGAATTTCAAAAGTCTTTCTTCCTTTCTTAAAATTTATACTCAATCATACTACATCATACAAAACTGAGACGGAGGAAATACCTTTTTTGATTCATTAAGACCCATTCCAATTAGTTTATTATAAAATTTCGAGTTGTAATAATTTTTTATTATTATTCATAAGTATGTTTAGGTGGTCGTTTTGGAGAAAATAATTCATTTTTCAAGTCAGTGTTGACTTGAAGGGATATAATATAACAAGTGGATGATTGTTAAAGTTATGACTTAAGAGTTGAGTCTTCAATTGCAAGAGTTGGAATATGAATTTTGACTCAATTTGCTTAGTGTAATTTTGAAGTTAAATTTTACTAGGTTACATATTTTTTTGCGACATATTTAGAGAGTAATTTTGAAGTTAAATTTTACTAGGTTACACTGAAATTTTCAATTATTCGAACTAAATACTCATAAGAATCAAGTTTATTAATATAACTAGGCAAATTTTAGGAGGTGACGAAAACTCGATACAATCAAATTCACCCTTCCCTCCTCTCGAGCCATGAAGATGCACCAAACCAACAAAAGATATGTTAAAAAATCGTTATTCGTGAACTGAAAAATTTAACTCTAAAAGAGCGTTAGCGGTGAGATACAAAAAATCATAAACACTTGTAACTAAAAAAAAAAAAAAAAAAAGCTTTATAATTAACCTAAAAAAAAGGTGAATTACGAATTACTGAACAAAACTCACTTTATATTATAATCGACTAATAATAATTAAAAAGGGAATACAATTCACCCCTCTGTTCATATTCTGCCTTCTTTTTTTATTTAGTGAAATGGAGTTTGACTTTTTTCTGTAAGAACCAAAAAAAAGAAAAGGTTTGACTATTCATTAAATCTGCAATATGAGGAACACTAATTAATATGTGCAGTAATTTAGTAATGCGTTGACAACGGTAGGAAAATATATTTTATTGGTCTTATTATTCAATTAATATTTCAAAATCAGGTATTTTTTATATAAAAGGGGAGATAATATCTTGAATAGTTACTCAATTTAGGTAATTCACTTAAAAATCACTCAATTTTATTTTATAACTCCAAAGGCCAAAGCACTCAACTTAGGTAATTCACTTAGAAAGTCACTCAACTTCAATCAATTTAAATGATTTTTTTTTGGAAAAACTACAGAATATGGCAAACATCAATATATATTTAAAATAAATAGCTATAGTTTTTTTTTTTTTTTACGTTATATGGATATAACTACACAATAAATAGCAAAGTTAATTATATACAAATAATCAGAAAAGTTATTAAATATTAAATAGGAAAATTATTATTACAGGATAATTAATCATGTCTAGGCACATTTTATGTGATCAGTTTTTCATTTTTACCATCATTAATACTTTTTCTTTCATCAATATTCCTATATCACATATTCTCAATAGTTTCCTCCCATATTCCTTCCAATTTAAGATCTTTTTGATGATTCTAGGAGCATTTTTGGTGATTTGAATTCATTAAGTATCTTTTAATTGATTTTTTCTCTTTTTTTATGAAGATTATATTTGTATCCATCTATATTTTCATCTATTTTTATAGGGGTTCGATTGAAGAATTATTTTGTTTTCTCCATTGCAATGGCTATAGTTATAAAAAAAAAGTAGTAAAGGAAGAACATGAGCAAAAAGAGATTGAGGTTTGTGTGATTGTGATTTGAATTCATCAAGTATTTTTTAATTGATTTTTTTCTCTCTTTTTTATGAAGATTATATTTGTATCCATCTATATTTTCATCTATTTTATAGGGGTTCAATTGAAGAATTATTTTATTTTCTCCATTAAAATTGTAACATCCAGCAATGTGAAATAACTATGAAGAGGTTTAGAATCGGAAATAGTCATTTTTGGAAGGAATTCAAAAATCTGGAAATTTGGCTAAGTATGGGAAAAAGTGAGTTTTTGGCCAACTTTGAACAGCCATAAATTCTCGCTCAGGATGATTTAGGAGTAGTTCCAGTTATGGTTGCAAATTGCGTGGAATGACCTTTCCAACGCCACCGAGTTTGCTCGATTCCGAGTTCGTATGAGCGAGTTATGCCATTTGAAAGTTGGGAAGTTGGTAGGGAATCCGTCCGGAAATTTTAAGGGCATTTTGGTCTTTTCCCTAGCTATTTCTTTTGGGGTTATATTGTTGTGTTAGGCTGATTTTTGGATCATTTTGTCCCATTTTTAAAGAGTGAGAGCTAGGGCTTGAGAGTGAAGAGGAGAAGAAGAGGAGAAAGAGAAGATCAAGCAAGGATTTTCGTCAAGGATCGTCGTGGATTTCGTCGGGGGTGATCCCTACTAGGTATGTGAGTTCATAGTGTTGGGTTGATCCTTTCCCCCACACACCAAGCTCCTTTTATTTTTAAGAAAAGGTTGGTTGTGTTGTTGATGTTGTGGATTTGTGTTGTTGGAGATCCTTGTGGATTTGGGACATGATTTGATTGTGTTTTTGAGTTGAATCTCTTGTATGTTGAGGGCTTTTATGATCCTTAGTGGTTGGGGTTGAAACCTGAAGTTAGGGTGGTTTAGAGTTGGAAAAAGAGGGAGAAAAGGTCGAGTTTTCTAGGCAAGGGATTGGCGCGTCGCGCCTGCCAGCGCCCCCCAAAAGTGGTTCTGAACTTTCCCCCTTGGGGCGGTGCGCCTAGCAAAGCGCCAGCAGGCCCCCTCTGAACTTCGAGGGCTGGCGCTCCGCGCCTTGCAGAGCGCCAAGGACGCCAAGTTCCCCTATTCTTTGCACACTTTCTCATGCATGTTCCATGGTATTGTACCTAGGTTTCATAGTTGTTTCCGACATTCTAAAGTACGTCTAAACGTTAAGAACTCATCCATAGCATGTGATCAAACACCTTGAATTCACTATCCAATTCAAGGAGAGTTAGTTTCCAAGTCAAGTGAAGTTAGAGAGTTAAGCTTAGAAGTTGAGCAAGTCAAGCAATGTGTAAAGTTGTTCAAGAGTCTTTATTGAACGTTTTAACTTCATTTTAAGACTCAAGTTTCAAGTCAAGAAAAGG
>JAJOOR010044520.1:0-10056 GCA_036250505.1 Solanum acaule
GAGGTTTACATGCCCTATTTATAGAAAACAAATCCTAAATTAAAAGGGAAACAAATTAAGGAAAGTTTGTTCAGGCACGCGTCTTCATTCCACGAGACTGACTTACGGACCGTCAATGGATCTACGGTCCGTAAGTCCCTTCCATCAGCTAGGACTTAGAAAAATATTTTAGCTTCCAAAAATTAGCTTCTCTGAAGCAAACGACGGACTTGCAGTATGGACCGTAGATCGATCTACGGTCCGTCAATCCCCTCCATAGCTCCACACTTGGAATCTTCAAAAATCAGGTACTGGAACCCTCGCAGTATCAATCTACGGATCAACAGTACGGTCCGTAGATCAATCTACGGACCGTAAATGGCCACCGTGGTTCCACACTTGGTCAGATTTCCCTGATTTGTCTTCCATACCTTGCATGCTGATCTACGGTCATCACCTACGGACCGTCAATGGACTTACGGTCCGTAGATCACCTCCGTGAATGCCCTTTTTCTGCATTTCTTTCAGCTGTCTCTACACTTCCGCGCCTGAACATCTTTCCTGCAAAATATGATAAAAACACATAAAAACCAATACAAAAAGGCCCTAGACACACACAACTTGTAAGTTAAATGTATTAGAAATACCGTAAACTCACGGTTTATCACTTCACACTAACCAGTACCGGCCATACACTCGTCTGGATCTTTCTTACCATACTTATGACAAGTAGGGAAAATGTGTCCACTTGTAACACTTCCATGTGACTTAGAGTCTAATGCCCTATATTTTTTATCTAATTTGAACTTAGGGATAAGAGAACTAGCATAAGATGGGGTTGGACCTCAATACCTTTGACAAAACTGAGATCCACTACCGCCTCCTGATTTCTTCTAAGAGTAGTCCACACTATCTATTCTCTCCCTATTGTTATACCTAGCACTTTCCTTGAGCTTTTTCTCTTCAAGTTGTTGAACATGAGTCATTAAGCGGGAAATATCAATCTCCTTGATCAATATCGCAGTCCTACATTCCTTAAAACCCATCTTAGAAACACTAGAGACAAGCTTGCTCATGCGGGCCCTAGAGTTGGCCACCATGGTCGGAGCATACTTGGAGAGTTGAGTAAACTTCTAAGAATATTCCTTCACCGTTATGTTACCCTGCCTCATATTTATGAACTCCTAGACCTTAGCCTCTCTCATTTTAAGAAGAAAGAACTTATCTAGAAAAACACCCATGAACTTTCCCCAATCCAATAGGCCTACATCAACAACTCTTTCCTCTTTCCATTGCTTGTACCAAATTTGGGCCACTCCCTTAAACTATTAAGTAACCAAATCGGTACTCTCAACCGGAGTGACACCCATAATCTTAGTAATCTTCTAAATACCCTCTATGAACTTTCAGGGATCCTCATCCACCTTAAAATCATAAAACTCTAGAGGGTTCATCCGAGTGAAATCTCAAGATCTAGTTGCAGTCATACCCACATTTGCGTTCATTGGGGCCACAACTTCTTGGTTGGCCTGAGTAGTCATAGCTTGGGCTAGAACTTGGAAAGAAGCCCTAAACTCATCATGAGAGACATATTCAACCAAAGGGTCTATTAGAGCTAGAGGTGTTTGTTGCTCCTCATTTTCGTTCCTTCTGACATAGGCTCTTCTGGGAGGCATGGTGTTGTAAAAGAGTAAAGCATGAGTTAGAAGGAGACTATATAGAGGTGCACTCTATTGGACAAGTAAGAATATGAAGTATTTCCTTACATATTTCATAGCCTCATATTCATAGATGTGGTGTGCTTAACACCCATGAATAAGACTCTACTTAATGTGGATTTCAAACACCCTATCTGATATCAAGTTTGTCACAACCCAAGAATACCCCGTAGGCGTGACACAATGTTTAGAGCCACAAGTGATCCCAAGCTAACCTCATGGCATGATATGACACTAAAATTAATATAAAATAGTATAGACGATAACTAAATGAGGAATGGAACTAAAATAGTCTAATAGGAATCCAATATTAAAAAGACAAATATATGAGTACACATGAGCGGATCTAAAAAATTGTTTGAAAAGGCTCTACTAATACGAGTTGCTAGGAAAAATTCCATCTAACTCCGACTGTCTTAAACTGAAACTAAAATACTTAAATCAAGGATAAAGGGGTCGCAACAGATAAAGGGGACTCACCAAAGACTGTTGAAATGTTGGCTAGATTAGTACTAACTGCTGGCTAGATACTGAGCATTATAACATATATTATCAAACAATATAGGTAAAAATTATGTGGTTGGTACTTTGAATATGCTGAGTATGAGAAATATGCATAATGAGCAAAATATCTAAACATACTGAATGTGTAAAACATGTTAATACTATGATCAAGTAAATAACATGAAAACTAAATAACCTAAATTGAAACATATGAATAATTGATCATGCAATAATAAAACACTGAATGTGGGGATACTAAAACGAGCATAAACCATGTGAGCTAGTACATGAAGTTGTAATGCCCTCATACCAAAAATAGGGTGTCCAATACTTTCCAAAGTAAGCGACCTGAGCTGAGCTAATATGGATATACTAAGCTAATGTCTATAAATACTAATCTTATGGTGGGAAGTAGTTTTGGGATTTAAGAATTGCTACTAAAGGTTCACAGACGTTGACCGGAATCCTTCATCCACATATCTACTTAGTGCTAAGTATAACACCTAACAGAAACATGCATTTAAACTAAAAATAGTAATAATCTAATAATACTGAATCATGTTAATAACTAACAAAGAATGAGTAGCTCATAAATCATAATAACTGAAAATATATTGATAAATACTTTATCTAAAAGCATCATGAAAATCTGATAATCTGAGACATGCATTTGATTTATCATAATTATGAGTCATAAAAATACTTTCATACTTAGGGTTCATGAAATAACATTGAAATCGTGGAATTCATTAGTAAAACATGCAATTAATGGCTAATCATGAAGAATAATTGGTTTACATTGAAAACCCATAAAGTCATAGATATTCTAGTTTTGTAGGAATATAAAAATTGAAAATTTGATGTATGGGTGGATGGATACCCATTGATGAAATCCCACCTAAGAGAGAGAAAAAATTGATTTTGGAAGAGTTAGGAGAAAATGAGAGGTTAGGGTCACTAAGAATCACTTAATCCCCCTTGTAATAGTCCAAAATGACATATTATAGGGATTTAAAAATGGGGAAAAGACAAAAATAACCCTCATTAAAAACTGTCAAAGCTCATCTACGAGGGGTGTTTACGATATGTGGTTCCTTTTACGAACCGTAGAGCCTTGTATGTAGAATTCATGGGTAAGTCTTGAGTTTCTAAACTTTAAAAATATGAGTCTTAACAATGACTCGTACTTCCTATTTACGACCCTTCTCGAATGTTCGTAGAGATAAGCTAAAATACAGTTTCTGAAGGTTGATCTATGAGATAATTTTATGGTCCATTAATCAATCTATGATCCATATGAAGGTGCTTGTAAAGATCATTCAAGTCTTGAGTTTCTTGGATTTAGGACTTTGGTTTACGAGACCTTTCTATAACTCATAAAACCATCTACGACCCGTGATTCCCACACATCTTGTTCAAGTCCAGTTCCCAAGTTTATGAAGTCTCACCTATGAATTCCATCTACGACAGCTCATATTTTATTTTATGGCACATATATGGTGTTTGTAAATATCAAAATTTTGTAGATTTCTGCACTTTCTAAACTACTGGTCTATATGTAGGGATTTGGAGGTGTTACGAATGTTGGGGTGGATTATGTGTAAATCGGGGTTGCATGTTGAACACCATAGAAAATATTATAGGGATACTTGTATGGTCTAAGTTACTTGATGGGTGTATTGAATTATGTATAGGATAAGTGAGAGTTTTTGTGCGCTCCACTAAATTGGTTAAGGGCCAAGGACCAGGGTGTTGGAAGGGGATCTTAGAAGAGTCGACACATCGATTAACAAAGATAGTTGATAGATTTGAATTTAAGAATGGAATAAGTAAGGTAATTATATTTTTTAGTGGGATGGGCAGGTTCGGGAAGTCTTCATGTGATAGAGGAGATAGGTTATGGCACTATAGAAGAGTGGAATGGCTCCTAATGGTGGAATTGGCAGTGGAATGAGGTAGGGAGGCTTGGGACAGAGTGAATGACATCAAAGGTAGTATTACCTAGTAGTAAGAATTGTTGTTAAATGATCGTGGTTGTATAGCTTCAAGTTATATGTTTCTTCTAATTGTTTGTATGATATTATGTGGTAGATTCAGGTTGACCGATGATGCCTACCAAGACATATTATTTGCACTGGTACTATACTTATTATTATGCCTCTTGGTATATTCTGGTTCCACGATAAGTTATGTTTCGTTGGTGAAAAGGATGGTGATCCCCAGTAGCTTCTACTCCTCTTTTAGCTATGATGGGAGTTGCGTCTTGTTTTAAATGTTGTATCTAAATTTAAACTAGTTCCTAGAGAGGGGTTTTTCCTTGTATTTGACAAAAAAAACATTAATATTTTAATCAAGGCTGAGAGTAATTCTTTTACTTAGATAAGGTGTTATATTATATTTTTGCTTATTGCCTCATTATTAGTTATTAATTGGTTGGTAAGAGTTTTCCTATCTAGGTGTTAGATTAGATACCTGCATGAATCAATATTTGGATCGTGACAAAGTCGCCTCTGTGGTGGATAAGATGATGGAATCAAAGTCGAGATGATTTTAGGCATGTAAAGATATGAGAAGTGTAGACGCCCTAGTGAAGAGGTATGAAAGGTGACAATGACAGACATCTAGAGAGGTAGAAGCAGGTCGAAAAATTATTGAGGGAAGTTGATTAGACAACATCTTGAGCTTATAGAGGAAACAATCTTATATAGAAGGGCTTGTAGGTCGTGGTTAGGGTAGAAGGTTAGTTGATAGTTGAGTGGGTCTCTCACTTTCCTTCGTAATTATAGGCTTTATAATTGTACTTGGACCTTCTCTCTTACCAGTAATATAGGCACTATTCTTTTAGTAGGCATTTCGATATGCGATTTCATCTCGTGATATAAAATCATGAGATGAAATCAACATTTGGACATGTGATTTCATCTTATAACTTCATATCATGAGATGAAATCTCAAATTCTACAAAAAGCTTGATTTCAAAATTTCATATCATGATTTCACTTTTTCTAATACAAAATTGACCCACAAGTTTATATTTTATAAAAAATAACCCCATTATTTTATATCTACATAGTTTTTTGCGAGAATACCAAATGAGTAATGAAATATTTTTGGAATATGAACATGATGATCTATTTACTAATAACATTAAACAAAAAATGGGTCAAAGTAAAATGTAATACACTGCAATTAAGGTTCAATTTTACTTTTTTATTGAACAAAAGTTCGACCAATAAATGTTGTATTTACATTTAGATAATTTTGTGATAGCGTATTATACTTTTATTATGAACTTTAACTTATTTAGTAAGATTGTATAGATAACTGAGGCAATTTTGATAGTTTTCGCAACTTATGACATTTTTATTTTTATAAGCAAAAATACAACTTAAAAATCCAAATCGCATGTCTAAACAAAAATTCAACTCCATCTCGTATGATTTCATATCATGATTGCAAATCATAATTTCATCTCATATGGCCAAATGGGCCCTTAGTTTCTTGTTATTTGATTTCATTTATCACTTGTATTATTTTGTACTTCAGTTACCATTTATTTGATTATTATTATTATTGTTCTTTCTTATGTATGTGGTGTACAACTCTCCATTTCACATTATTTCGTTGTTACTGCTCTCATTTTGGTATGCCCCTTTTCAAATTGTTTAAAAATATGATTTATTTAAGTTGAGGGTCTATCAAAAACTGCATTTCTATATCTTTACATGGTAGGGGTAAGATCTATGTATACTCTACCTTCTTCATAATCATTTGTGAGATTACATAGAGTCAGTGGCAGATTTAGGATTTTAAGGTTGTGGGTGCTCTGAAAATGACAGAGTCAAAAATGTAAAAAATACATGTTAACAATGAGATTCGAACTTGGGCTCAACAACACTAAAAGAGCCTTAAGCACCCACTCAACAGTCAATGGGCCAATCAAATCATTTATTCAGTGGGTGCTCTATGTTAATTTTATACAAATAGCTCTTAATTTCTACATAGATATATATATTCCGAGACAAGGTTAATGGGTGATCGAGCACCCAACGGACTCCATATGGGTCCACCCCTGCATAGAGTTTGTTGTTGTTGTAATATTATAAATTCAATGTTTTGGAAAATTCATTGATTATAGTTAATAATAAGGAAAAATTAAATATTAAATTATAAACTATCTCTTAATTTTTCAAACTGAACAAGTAAAAATAAATGGAACGAGTATGTGTTAACAAAATTATCTTTTTTATTTTTTTTATCACATAAAAGTCATTCTACTTTTAACCAAATTAGCTAAAATATAAATGTCAGCTTAATTTTATTGCTTGTAGAATGTACATATAGGTAAGCCTCAAAATCAGTTGGCGCAATGCTTCTAGTGGCTAAATCTTGCCCACAGATGCATGTCATGTTGTGAAAATTTTTATTTCTAGCTACCAACCCTATAACCACCAATTTTTATATAGCAACCACAGATCTTTGTTTAGGTAAACTCAATATATTAGTTTATTTTTAAATATTGTTACTCTGTCTCTTTCTAAATATATCATATATAGGAGTACTTAATTCTGACTATGAATTCGAATATAGATTCTTTAATATTTTAACAATATATTTTAAATATTTAAAAACTATACAAAAAGTACTATATATAAACTAGTATATAACTAATAATTTAAAATATTTAAAAAAAAATCCAGAAAAATTATAGTAGTAAAACTTTTTTGGTTAGATTCTCCAAATAGAAATACCTTCACGTAAAATGGAATGGAGAGAGTATATTTATTCCTTTTGGGTTTTATGAATTGTTGTATGTATAGGAGCTAGAACATTTATGATCTGTTAATATGTCTTTGAAGTTTTAAGTAGAGTAACCTAGGTGAAAAGGGCAAGGTTTGGTTTGGTTTTGTTGCAAGTAGGTTAGAGATACAGTAGCTCCTGGTCATTTCATTTTCAATCACACCACCCTAGAAAGAAAGAAAATAAATTCAAGGGAAGTAGATTTTAGTAGAATATACTAGAAAAAGATAAAGGATATATTTTGTAGAAGGTATGTGGTTAAGTATATATCTTACTAATCAGAGAAGGATGTGTTGCAGTAGATGAGATCTTCTGTCTTAATCAAAGGTCTCGATTTTAAATCCTAGCTATGAAAACATCTTTGCTAGGGAACACTTTCTCCTGAATGAGCCCTGTGCGACGCGACTTCAAATTATTCGGCCTCTGACATAAATACCAGATACCAAATAAAAAAAAAGGCTAGGTATATATATTTCAGATAAAGAAAGGATATAGATAGCAGTAGATCTTCATATCCATTTTTGGCATCTATTCATCTTTCTAGTTGAACTAAACAAAAAATTAAACACTATCCATACATTTGTTTAAAAATACATGTATAGCTAATTATAACTCCACGCCATTAGGACTAGAAGTAGCTAGTCACTAGCTAGATTTAAAAATGGGTAATTAATCAATACTCTTAATTAGTACTTATTGAGTGATGGCCTATATATCCAGCATTGCTTTTAAATCTTTTTAATTAGATTAAACATACATCACACAAGATATATCTCTGTCAAATCTTTGGGAAATTGCATGCACATTTTAATTTTAAACTAAATCCGTCATTCATCCCCTAGTGCATGCTAATAAACACAACAATGGCATCAAGAAGAAGATTTTCGTTATGGTCCTTGATTTTGTTGGTCCCTTTCCATAATTTTACTACAAGATTGTAATCCATAAGTGGGCACCAAATTCTTTATTTGCTACGTACTAATAAAAACATAAATTCATCTCACATGGGAAAGTTTCATATTCAAATATACAAAAAAGAGGAAAAACAAAACAAACAAACAAAAAAGAAAAAGAAAATTGGTGTGTAGTAGTTGAGAAAAATAAATGACAAAACGTGCAAATAATACGACTACGAGTAGAGGTGTACAAAATTGAACCGAAAACTGCATTAAATAATACGACTAGGAGTACTTCCTTTTTACTGATCAAAATATATTAGTGGTTTATGATAATATATGTGTTGGAAATCTGAAAATTTTTTATTATGAAAATAGGTTTAGGCGTCTGTGTATCCGCAGGGTTCAGTGGGTTGTTCTACTATAAAATTTGAAGGATAGAAACTAATAAAAAGAAATAATTAAAAAGAGAAAAACCAACATAATATAATATTGAAAGAAATAAATTTTTATTGACATATCAATTATATGTTATAAATGCTAATAAAGGGTCTATTAATATTATAATAATGGTTATTAGGCTAGTGAAGGATAAATAATGATTTATGACTATCGTAAAATATAAGTAATATATATATATAAAGAGTAAAATGTAGAGAGTATTATTTAAATTACTTTTAGTCTGTCTTTTATAAAAGTGAAGAATACTCTTTTATAGGAGGTATATAAACCATTCGTAATTAGTTACAACCATTAAGAGGGACATTACTTAATTAGATACATGTATACTAAGGAGTTCACGGAATGAAATATATAAAATTAAATGAATTGATAACACTCGCCCTTGGGTGTTTATAGATAATATGTCTCGTTAAAATCTTACAAGGAAATTAGTGAGTAAAAGCCTAGATAAGAAAAAAGAGCACGTACCTATCTTTTAATACACCTTGAGTGCTGCCTTATTTAAAATTTTAAAAAATTCAATCGGAAAAATCTTGTTCAAGGAAAGAAAGAATACAACACATATTTTACTTCCCTTGATGATCTAATCTTTATTTGATATTTTGGATACGACACAATCTTATATTTTAGCTTCTCAAATATTGATGTTGGCAATGCCTTAGTGAGTAAATTTACAAAATTATCACTTGACCAAAACTATTGAACATCAACCTCACCATTTTATTGAATATCATGTGTGGAAAAGAATTTTGGTAAAATAAGCTTTGTTTGGTCCCCGTTGATGTATTGTTTCATTCAATTGAGTTATGCAAGCAATATTATCTTTCATACAATATTTTTGAAATCTTTGTTTTCAAATAAGACCGCATATATAGAATTGCAAAATATGTTAAGTCATTCACTTTAATCATACACACTCTCGGTTGGCTTCATGAATGATTATTATATCTGTATTATTTGAAGAAGTGACAATCATTGTTTGTTTCATCAAATGTCACAATATAATTGTACATTCATATGTGAATAAATAGCATGTTTGAGATCGGACTTTATGTAGGTCAAACTAATATTCCGCATCTGCATAGCCAATAATTTTTTTATTTGAATGCATTAGAATAAAATAGTCTAATATCAATTATTCCTCTAAGATATCTGAATTACGCTTAGAACATTTTTAATGTTTTTTTGTTGGAGAGGAGCTAAATTTTGTCAATAAACTTATTGTAAATAAATATTTTGTAATGATCCTCTAAATCATTTCCTCTTTATTGCACTGTTTTTGGTGTTTAGAGTGTTCCTATAGCGACCACAAATTATTTATGACTTGCTCGCATTATCACAAAAATCAGTTTTAGCGGCAATTATTTAATGGCAATAATATAAATGCCGCTAAATTATGTTTTACAATCCATTATTACCGGCAATTGACCTTTAGTCGGTATAAGTTGACCCATTAATGACAATTACTTAAATATCTAATACACCATTTCATTAAAAAATTACTTTTTATTCTAAAATACCCCAACATTCTATACAGGCTATAGCTAAACGCCTAAACCCATTTCATTCCCAAAATCCCCAAATTCCAAAAGGGCTCGATCTCTCTTTCGACGTCTTCATCTGAAGCGGCAATTTGAGATTCACAAAATTGATATGAAGCACCATCAATTTCTCTGAAGCTTCATCTTCTTCGTCTT
>JAJOOR010044521.1:0-15442 GCA_036250505.1 Solanum acaule
GCATTGAGTTATTCTGTTGGGTTAGGTTTCCGCTGAGTTAAGAAAGCCAGGCTAAGGGTTCGCTTGGGGCCAGAAATGGTCTCCGGGTGCCGGTCCCGTCCAGGGTGTAGGCTCGGGGCGTGACAGCAATCTACCTCAATGTGTTTTGTTCTCTCATGATATATAGGATTAGCAGCTAGCAAGATTGCTGCTTTATTGTCTGTACACACATCTATAGGTTTCTGCACCTTAATACCTAGATCATTCATCAGACCTATCATCCAAATAACTTCAGTTACAGTTGTAGCTATACTTCTGTATTCAGCTTCAGCTAAACTTCTAGAAACAGTAGACTATTTCTTAGATTTCCATGATACAACAGAGTTGCCAAGTTTGATAAAATATCTTGTTACAGACTTCCTTGTAAGAGGACATGATGCCCAGTCTGCATCACAAAAAGCTGTGATATTATTGTCTTGTTCACTAGATAGAAAAATTCCTTGACCAGGCTGCCCTTTTATATACCTGACAATTCTCAGGGCTGCTTCCATGTGAGTCTGTTTAGGTTGTTGCAGAAATTGACTCAATGTCTGCACTCCAAATGAAATATCAGACCTTGTCATAGTAAGGTAGAGAAGTTTTCCTATCAATCTCTGATAAGAACTTTGATCAGCTGGAGGATCTTCTTTTGAACTTTCTGAATTGAACTGATCATCATATTGTTTTGAAGTCAATTTGTTGTTGTTGTCAATATGAGTCACTGCTGGTTTTGAATTTCCCAGTCCTGTTTCAGAGATAAGTTCTAAAGCATACTTCCTCTGATGCATTAGTATCCCTTTACTTGACCTTGCAAACTCAATTCCTAGGAAATATCTTAGCTCACCTAGGTCCTTCATCTTGAAGGTTTGACTCAATTTCTTTTTTGTTTCTTCAATGAGTTGACCACTGCTTCCAGTAATAATCATGTCATCAACATATATAAGAACAAATACAGACCCTGCTGATGTTTGTTTGGTGAATAAAGAATGATCATGTTCACTTTGTTTGAACTGGAACCTCAATAATGCCTCAAACAACTTTGCATTCCACTGTCTAGGAGCTTGTTTCAACCCATATAGGGATTTAGTGAGTCTACATACTTTATTCTCCCCCTGGCTCTCAAATTCCTGAGGTAGTTCCATGTAGATTTCATCAGGTAAGTCACCTTGAAGGAATGCATTAAATACATCCATTTGATGTATTTGCCAATGTCTTTGTGCAGCTATAGCCAAAACAGTCCTGACTGTCTTCATCATAACAACAGGACTAAATGTTTCTTGGTAATCTATACCTTCTTTCTGACTATACCCTTTTGCCACCAACCTTGCTTTAAATTTTTCCACATCTCCATTAGCCTTGTATTTAACCTTGAATATCCATTTGCAGCCTATAGGTGTCTTACCTTCTGGTAACTCAACCACACTTCCCAAGTGTGATTCTCTTGTAATGCTTTAATCTCAGCATTCATTGCTTCAGTCCACCTAGGATCAGATGATGCTTCTCTGTATGATTGTGGTTCTGTTTCATTGGACATTTTTGCCAAATATGTTTGATAAGTAGGAGCAATATTGTTATATGATACATACTTGTCAAGACTATATGGACCCTCATGGATATTTAGAGACACAAAATCTTTCATCCACGAAGGTGGCTTAGTTCCTCTGCCTGACTTTCTCACCCCAGTTTGAGATACTGGTTCTATCTGCCCTTCTTCATGTACTTCTACCTCACAATTCTCCTCTTGTTCTTGAGACACCATGTCCACAGGTGTGTTTTGATATACGTGTGGTGCTAGGTTATTGTCTGAACTATCTACCACACCATCACTCTCAAGACTTATGCCATTATAAGTAAATATAGGAACTGACTCAGTTGAATTCAGTTTGAATGGGAAAACCTCTTCTTGAAACACTACATCTCTGTTAACAAAAAAAATCCTTGTTAGGCAAATCATATAAAACATAGCTTTTTTGAGTTTCAGCATATCCCATAAGAACACAAGCAGTAGACCCAGACTTTAACTTGTCACTCTCATATACCTTCTTAGCAAAGCATAGGTAACCAAATACTCTTAAATGATGCAAGGAAGGTTGTTTATTATAAAGTTTCTCAAAAGGAGACAAGTTTGCAATCACACTACTAGGTAGTCTGTTGATTATATATACTGCAGTTTTCACACATAAGCCCCAAAACTCTAAAGGAACATTAGCTTGGAACTTTATAGCTCTTGTAATCTCTAGAATATGCCTATGCTTTCTTTCCGCCACCCCATTTTGTTGGGGTGTATAAGCACACGATGTTTGAAGTATTATGCCTAAACCTTTAAACAAGTCATTACAATATGTATTCACAAATTCAGTACCATTGTCACTTCTAACAATTTTTACTTGTTTATCAAACTGAGTTCTTATATATGCTAAGAAAGACTTCAAAACAGTACATACACCAGACTTCATTCTTAATAAGAAAACCCAAGTCATTCTAGTGTGAACATACACAACAGTTAAGAAGTATTTAAATCCATCAAATGTAGGATGTTTATAAGGACCCCATAAATCCATGTGTAACATATCAAAGTTGTTTAAGCTACTGGATGTACTAACAAAAAAAGGCAATCTAGCTTGTTTAGCACAAGGACATACAACACGTTTGCTTACAATCTTTGTAATATCCGCTAAACTATGACTTAACAACTTTTTTAGAACAGAACTAGAAACATGACCAAGCCTCTGATGTAGTAACTGAGTATCTATTTTTTCAGTAATTCTAGCTTTATGCTCAGTGTGTGTAGCTGCTAACACAACTTCTTCCTTATCTATACTGTTGGACAGAATATACAATCCTCCATCCTCTTTACAAATCATCTTCACCTTTCCACTGAAGAGTTCCTGAAATAGGCAAAAGTCAGGGAAAAATGAAGTTGAACAATTCAACTCTTTTGTTAACTTTGCAACAGACAAGAGATTGAACTTAAATTGAGGAATGTAAAATACTTCTGAAACTGTATTGTTTCCATCTAATGTACTTGACCCTAAATGAGTCACCATAACTTTATCACCATTGGGAAGATATACCTTCTTTGGAGTTGCAACCTTACATATGAAATGCCTTTTTAAAAGATTCAAGTCAGCCACCACATGATTAGTGGCTCCTGTGTCTATGATCCAACTCGAACAATTGTTAGAAGTAGCTACTGGAGTAGAGTTCATACCTGCTGCATTTACACAATGTGGAACTTCTGATTTTTTCTCAAGCAGCTGCAAAATTTGAGCATGTTGTTCTCTAGTCAATGCACACAAGTCGAGTTGACTTTGAGTTCTGAATTCTTCATCACCTCTCATGTGTCCATCTCTTGCATCACTAGAGTTAGTACTGGTACTTGACTTCACACTATCATCAACCTCTCCAGTTACATTGTATGCAGAACTGTTACTTCCTTTCTTTTTGAACTTAAAGTCCTATGGGTATCCAATAATCTTGTAACAATTTTCTCTAGTATGCCCTTTAATCTTGCAAAAACCACACACCAGATTATACCCTTTCTTGAACCTCTGTTGAGCCCTACTTGTTCTTGAGTACATGACAGCATCAAATGAACTCTACAAGTTGGCAGGTCCTGTACCTAATACTCCTGCATTAGCTACCACTGATCTCTGACTCTCATCACTCATAATCATGGAATATGCCTGATTGACAGTAGGTACTGGCTTTAACATAAGAATTTGACTTCTTGCTTGCAAGTAAGAGTCATTTAGTCCCGTCAGGAACTGAAACAATTTCAGAGTTTGAAGATGCACAACATATTCTTTCGAACCTGCATAAGCACACCCTGGTGCTGGAACTAAGGCCTCAAATTCTTCCCATAGTCCTTTGAGCTTAGAGTAGTAAGCAGATACAAAACTTGTGCCTTGACTTAAAGTTGCAATTTCCTTGTGCAGATAAAGGTTCTTGACCCATCGATCTTGTTGAATCTTTCAAACAAATCATCCCATACTACTTTAGCATTCGAAGCATACATTATGCCTCCTAACAAACTTTTTGACACAGAATTCATGATCCACGATAACACTATGGCATTGACTCTTTCCCAATTATTTTCTAATCCTGGGAAATCCTCTTTTTTACATGACCCATCAACCATCCCCAACTTGTTCCTCCCTAGCAATGCAATTTTCATTGACCTAAACCAAACTGAGTAATTCTCAATACCAGGAAACTGAAACGATATTATTTGCACTCCACTTACATCAGATGCATGCAGAAACATGGGATGATTGTGATCTATCACAATTGCAGCACCACTACTAGAACCAGTAGGCTGTGCCTGAGAATCTGTAGAATTTGGTGCCATTCTTGAACTGAATCTCGACGTAGTTGATCTATAATCACTCCCGTCGAATAGTCGCAGAATCGTATGAATCAAACAATGAATTACTTGCTTGAAAGCTCTGATACCATGTAGTTTTATGAATCTTAGAATTAGGGAGAAGAAGAAGAACAATGAGAGTAAGAAGTAATAGAGATCAGGAAGAAGATGAAGTAATCTTTAAAGAAGATGAATCTTGTTAGTGTTAAACACTATGCTTTCATTCTTATTATTTCTTCAATCTATATTCAATATGTACATGTATCTATTTATACAATAGCTTGTAAGCTTGTAACAAACTAGTAAGGCATAACTAACTTAACTACCAGTTAGTTACTAATCCTAACTAACTTATATTCTTTACTTATCTTTTAAGTCACTACTATTAACACATTGTTACCTAACGATAGGAAAATAAAATAATTTTATGAACTATATATGGTCATTTTCACAAGGACAGCTAACTTAATCTTATTTTAAGAATATACAATATTAAAGGGTTAAATGAGACAAAAATAATTAATTTAATTTTGATTTTGATAAAATAACAAGTTTGAATACTTATTCTTGATAATCATGACAACTTATATTAGGGCTGGGCATTCGGTATTTTGGTTCGGTTTCGGTTTTTTCGGTTTTCGGTTCTTGTACAATGTGTACCGAACACCAAACCGAAAAAATTCGGTTCGGTTCGGTTTTTATTATTTCGGTTCGGTTTTTGTTATTTTGGTTTTTTGTTATGGGCCTGCTTAGTGAGCTTTTTAAAATTTTGTAATTGTTTTGTTTATTTTATTTATGTTTATTTCTTTTTGCTTATTTTACTATGTTTTTCAAATTATTGTATGATTAAAAATAATAAATTGTCGTTAACATTGAAATTTAGCCTTGTTATAATATTGAAATTTACCCTGTTGTTGTTGTGTTGCGGCTGCCTGCTGCATGCGGCTGGTCGCCAGAACGGTTTGACGCTGCTGTAGTCTGTAGACGACTAGACGTGGGAAGTGGGAACGATAATTTTTGCCTTTTGGGAAGTGGTCTGTAAAGTTGAAAAGTTTGAAAAGACAAACTTTTGTTTTTAATTTTAAATTATAATATTTATTTTTTAATATTAATAATTAATATAATATTAATATATTCCGAATTACACAAAAATTATATACCGAAAACCAAACTGAAATACCGAAAAATACAAAACCATATACCGAATACCGAATCGAAAACCGAAATACCAAAACCGAATTACCAAAATAATTCGATTCGGTTCGGTTTTTCGGTGTTTATGCCCAGCCCTAACTTATATAAGTCGGTAGGAGTAACGGTAATTAAACAACTTGTGAATAGTGTTTATCAAAAAATCATGTGAAACTTAATTTAATGAGAAAATTATTGAATTTGTGTGAATAAAATACCATATTTGTTTCTAAAAGAGAAGGTAAGTTATATGTAAGTGTTAAATATTGACCAAGTAGTGCATTGATTTTGATAAAATGACTAAAATGCCTTTTATCGTCCTTTTTCTACTCATGTACTATATAATTAATTTACCCAGAAGGAGATCTAGAAATAAAATAGTCTTGGAGCTTAATTAAATAATATATTTTTACTTTGTTGTGATATTAATGCACCTACTCAACTACCCTACTTTCGTAATATTAATTTTACACCTAACTTCCTTTTTTCGTACTTAAAAGTGAAATATCGCGAAATATATATAGTCATTGACTTGAGTCAACGAATTTTTTAAAAAAAAATTATTGTCGGCCAAGAGCATTTTTGTATTGAAAGGCCACAAAATAAAGTGTTGAATTGAATAAATTTATGTATAAAATATATTTATATACTAAATTTGGAAATAATAAAATATTAAATATTTTGCCTCTGATCTGGGGTGATGAAAAATGACTACAAGTCAATAGAAAATTAATTTATACATAAAATAGTCCCACCTCCTAAACTTATTAATATGCTACTACTCATATTGAAATTAAATTAGTTATAACATCTTGAATTACGAGGTATTCTATTAATTTGATAGTTATAACTTATAAGCTACAACCTACAAGATATTAGATATCTTTCTTTTGATATAATTTAAAATTCTTTTATTAGATACTTAATTTTAGTTGATTCAGTTCTTGAAATGGGTCTTTATTAGTGTTGTCTTTCATATTCTCTTGATTCATCACTTTTTAAATTGTAAAAGTGTTTAGACAGTTTTTATCAAAATTCTACGAAAGTATATTTAGTATCGTTTTCTAGCTTCTTCTTGTGACTCTTACATAACAACAACACAACATATGGGGTTTGGGAGGGTACAATACACACAAATCTTGTCTCAAGTTGAGATACAGAGGTTATTTTCGACAAATCTTCGGTTCAACATAAAAATAATTTAGAAAAAAATGTAATGAAATTAAGTATGAAAGACTAATAGATAGTAAGAAAATAACAAATAATATAGCAGAATAGTACTACAGTAAAATAATACTATAATTAAACTATATAAAACCATATAAAAACCAAAGAATAAGAAACTACAAGAATAGTCCTACGACTACTAGTAACGACAACAAGAAAATGTAGTCCTTACTAGTATATATGGCCGCACTCTTACCTATTAACTTTTTATCCTAATTTGTGTCCTCCACACCTTCTTACTATAACATTTTAACAAAAAAAATATAAAAAATTAACTAAACCATATCAGAATCATAGAGAATCAGAATATCTAACTTTAATGACTTAAAGCAAAATAATCAAAAATTGATATAAACAAATTTTATAAAATAATCGATCAAACCTAACGTTGACACCTACCCTACACGTATCTAGATAGTATCTTTAATTATCTGTATTTCTTTTCTCTATTTAATAGATACTTCATAGCAATGAAAAATCGAGGAGAAGCAAGAGTTGAGTAGAACAAAAGAAGAAACAACCAAACCAAAGAGGTAATTTTCTGCATTTTCTCGTTCTTTGCTAAAACACTATCAATTTATTATATCATTTAGTAGTTGGATATGAAAGAATTTATACATGTATTAGTTTTCGTTTAGTAGCTGGATAAGAAAGAAATTATTCACGTATTAATTTTCGTATAATTTATATGGTGTTAATTGGTAGGTAGATAGAAAATATCATGTATAAAGTTAATACGACGTTTGATTGACAATTTAGAAACCTGCAAAAGTAATACATGTATAAGTTATGAGAGAATCTATATATTATTTTATGCAAGATAGAAGGTGGAATAACTAATATATGAATAACTAATATTTCTACTAATTGTAATAGCTATGACCATATTGTATCCCCATAACGCTACTAGCAGACGTACAACTCTACCTCTTCCATGTACTGATGCATATTAATCATAAATATAAGTATCTTTTGTAACAAAATAACTAATCCTTACATAATTCTAATACATACATAAAATAATATAAAAATTTCCTCTAATTGTATAACTAATACCCTCAAATTGCCATTAATTTAGGATGAATAATGTATTGCTTTGCATAACATTAATAATAGTCATGGTATTTATGAATTGAAATTAAAAAGAATGTGTCTTTTGTAGGAATTACCGTTCAAGAAAGAGGGACGATGGCACACTCCATTGAGAGTACCTCAATAGATACTGAAATAAATGAGGTCTCTCTCAACTATATAAATTTATTTTATATTTCATTAGCCCACTATTTTTTTGGCAACTAAATATAGAATGTTTGAGACTATTTTCAAACCATCATTTTATACCTTTTTGGGTTTTTAATTTGAGTTGGGTCTGGAGGAGTAAAGAAAATATTGGGTGGTACATTTTTAAAGTCACGTGACATTTTTCAAATAAAAAACTCAATTTTAAGATTGCTTTTTTTAATTCATCATGTTAACGAAAATAAATATGCATAATTTGTTAAACAAGGAAGGTATACATGTAGCACTTTTTTTCTTTTTAACTATAGATATATCCAATCTAGAACACAAAGTCGATAGTATTAAAAGAATATGTAATCGCTTGCTTATTCCATAGTACTTGTAATAAACATTTTAAATTTCTTACTCTTTTCCGTTACAGATGGAAAGTAGGAAAGAGCATGATTTGTTCGAGATAAATGAGACAAACAACATAATTAGTAATTTGCTTAAGAATTTCCGCAATTCATCTATTGAATCATGTACCATATTCAAAGTAAATGTGGGGCTACGTGAATCAAATCCAGATGCATATACACCAATGATGGTCTCTATTGGTCCTTACCATAGGGAAAATCCTCGACTTGATCCAATGAAAAAGCACAAACTATTGTACCTACGACAATTTCTTGGACGGAAGGAGGGGCTTGATTTGAATAATTGCATCAGTGAATTGCATAAACTAAAGGAGGAAGCACTAAAGTGTTACAAAGATATAAAACAGCTGCGCTGGACTTATGATGATTTTCTCTCAATGTTGTTGCTTGACGGTTGTTTTGTAGTTCAGTTTATTCGAGAGACGTATTGTGAAAGGGGTCCAGTAGGAGAAGCCAGGATTATCAGTGATGATCGTGCAAGTTACATATTTCGAGACTTGATGTTACTAGAAAACCAACTTCCTTTCTTTGTCATCAACAAGCTTCATTCCATGACAAAGCAAGTTAACGAACCATCATTGGTAATACTGGTGAATAATTTGTGTACCTCCTATTTCGGTGGCATGGTAAAGAGGACCTGGTCATCGGAATGTAATAATGTTGGAAATATCAAACATTTACTTCATCTACTACACATATTTTCATGTAGTGAGATTAATCCCAAGGAAAAGTCAGATTATAAAATAACGTATTATAAGGCTATGCCAAATGCAACGGAACTTTCCGAAGCTGGAGTTAGCTTTGCAAAGGTCGACGATATGCCAAGTTTATTGGATATAAAATTTGAGAGTGGATTGATGACAATTCCTCGTTTACTAGTCGAACGTTATATGGAAACCCTCTTGCGAAATCTCATTGCTTATGAGCAACAATCATCTGATGTATATTCTATATATTTCAGTGATTATGCTATTTTCATGGATCATCTTATCGACTCAGAAAAAGATGTGAATTTGCTTCGCCAGAAAGGAATCATAGTGAACTTGATGGGAGAGGACAAAAATGTGGCTAGCCTCTTCAATAAAATCGGAAATGGGGTCACGACGTATCCCAACTTCTATTACAATAAGGAATTCAAACAAGCAATTGAATATAGTGAAAAACCATGGAACAGAATGAAGGCAATTTTGAAGCACAATTATTTTAGTAGTCCTTGGGTAGGAGCTTCAACTGTGGCAGCCATCATACTCCTCATACTCACTACTATACAGACTATTCTAGCTTTCACAGGTTCCATTAAATAAGTAGGAGTAACCGTCTCAATTGTAGCGTTGGTGGGCCTGTTTTCCCATTTTGCTAGCTTGTTGTAACTGATAATATACTTTCAATTGTACGCAATCTTGGCTAAACCATCTGCTACTTGGTTTGCCTCCATGCCCCAAGCTTTGTGCATGTCTTCAATGATTTGAGTGAACTTCTTGTTATCATCAGACTTGAGATTTTTAGGATAGGGGAAACTTTTTCCTTATAGGTTTGGGACTAGTTGGGTTCTATATATACGGATGGGATGCAGTTGGAGATTCTAAAATATTTTGCAGGATTTACAATATAGTCTTAAGAGCTTGAAAATATTGTACACTTTTTTTCTGTTCTTTCATATAAGAAAACTCTTTTTGCTTTTGCTTGAATGATTAGGCCTAGTCAAACTTCGTTAAATTTTTGTATTTTTTTTCTTCTCTATTTTTTTAATTTGTGATTATATACTAGTTAATTCACGATATTTCCGCAATAATAACACATTGATCAATTCTTCCAATTATATCCTCTTGCTGGAGTTCATATCTTCCTATTAACTTGATGATTTTCAACAAACAAGTTGACTATATTTAGCCTTTTTATTTTTGAACTTCATCATTTATACCCTTTAAATCAACAAATATGGATATGTTTGTTTTCTATGTCATTTTTGTTTTAGAAAAGGTTCACCCATGCCATTATTTGTTAACTAAAATAGTATAGATGAACCAAACTTTTAACAGATGACATAGATGAACTTTTTCCCATTTCTCACAGTTTGATAATATATTTGGGTTTTTCTCTTTAAAAAATGATTTAATAATGGTGTGGCCGAATCATAATTGACCACGTTTAAAAAATGATTTTGCGAAATCGAAATTGTTTCCAGTTAACAAATAATGGTATGAGTGAGCCTTTTTCTTAAATGGAAATGACATAGATAAGCCAAACTTTTAATGAATGCATCACATAGATGAACCTTTTTTCATAGTTCGATGATATATTTGAGCCCTTTCTCTAATTTTTATTTGTCACCTGACTTATCTCAACATAATTTATAATTGTAAGCTTCTGAATGACTCCCTGATTCTTTTGAACCCAACAATTTTATTCTAAAATTTGTATGGATATTGCATAAAAGTTGTTGTTATAGTTGTATTAAATTTCCAAAAGACTTTATAGAAAATTTATGTAGCTATATACATAGTTCATTTTGATTTTATACAGTTTTCATATATACACGATTATTGGCAGCGAATCATAAGCCTTTGAGCAAGATATACATATTTATGTGGTATATTTTTATTTTTAGTCCATTCGAAAAGAACGTCATGCTTATTTAGAAACTAGTTTTTGA
Source organism: Solanum acaule (assembly GCA_036250505.1). NCBI lineage: Eukaryota > Viridiplantae > Streptophyta > Magnoliopsida > Solanales > Solanaceae > Solanum > Solanum acaule. Next base: position 11,111 of record JAJOOR010044521.1, read on the forward strand.
GAACGTGTGTTGCACGTTAGCCCCCAATTATTTTATAATTTCTACATAATTAAAAAGTTTTAATTTATGAAATAGAAAATATCAGGGAAAAAGGTCTGAAATATATCCAAACTTTGATCAAAATTGCTGTAACAATACCGTGGGCACATATATACCTTTAAAATACACTATTAAATAGTGGAGGAGGTAAAAGGTCCTCCATAAAGTTTGATATCGTAACAACAATTTTGATCAAAGTTGAAGTATTTTTCAGACCCTTTTCCCAAAATATTAACATCAAAATATTGCAGATTTTACTATTTGAATTTATTTATTAAAAACACAATTAGTGGGACGATATAATAGTCTCTGATAATATGCAAGTGAATTCTTGCTCTAATTTTAATAAATGCATGTAAAAATATTTAAAAAATTTACAAATAAAAATATGAAGAAACATATTTTTTTACAAAACCCCAAATAGGATTGTTTGTTTAGATTTAAAAATGGTTTATCAGATTAAGTGAAATATAAAATTAATTGCACTACCTAATATATAAAATATTCCTGCTTTCTCAGCCAAGCAAGAATTTTACGTAAAGATGACACTTGAATGTTTCTATCCTCGTAGTCTCTAAAATTCAAAGAGGATAAGAATTAATGAAATAAATACAAGAAAAGTGTAATACCATAATGACAAAAGAAAAAGATACATTTTCATTTCACAAAAATTAAAATACCTCTCAATTCTATAATCCAAATGAATTAAAAAATAAATGGTTAATAATGAAGTAGTACAAGTATTATGCATGCATACAAATACATAGATAATTTAAATTCAACAAATTCTCCTTATATCATTTTGATGCCTCAACAACCACAAAGTCATAACTTGAAAAGTATTCACCCGACAATAAATTTTTAACTCCTATCTTATGGATCATTTTTAAAAAATCTGAAGCACTTCATCCATGCACAAAGTACTATTGCAATTATTTGATAATTGATAAATATCATGGAAAAGGAACAGTAGAGGATATCACTAAAAACAATTAGCAAAAATTGGGCAAAACAAATCCACACCAAAAAATAAGAGCCTACGTTTCATATGAAAAGGAAAAGTTGATGAAGAGTTTCTTGGTAACCGCTCTCCTTTAACATTATTATTATTATTATGAGATTGTGTAATAGACTTTTCATTTTCTCCAAATTTCTGATTATTTGAACTCAGACTTATTACTAACGAGTAGTAAACTATAATAAATAATCTCTATAAACTTGTGGTTTAATCTTTATCTAATACCTCAATATTATAAAAAATCTAAAAGTATATTTTGCTCTTTAATTTTGTTCGAAAAGATAATACAAACATACAAGTCCATCTTTAATTTTGAAAACTAACTAACCAAACCTACGATTAAATTTTAAACAATGTGAATTACGATAACACAATAAGAAGAAAGTTGAAAACAGAAATTCAAATAACATATTTGTAGTTTACTTTTTTGTACATATAGTTCAACAGAAAAAACTTTATATTTAAAATTCGTGGTGAACTTTAAATAACAAACTACTTACAAAAAATTAAAATAACAAAAAATCTTAAGCACTTCAACTAATATACATAAAATTAGGGAAGCAACATAAAATTTGTTACTCATCAGATGGAGGATTAAAAATAGTGAATAGCGAGAGACAATATTAATTAAATAAGGGACTTTTGAGTTTTTTCTCATAATTAAAAGAGTTAAAGAAAATTAATTTTCTAACTTAGCATATGTAACATAAATTAAGAAAATTAAAGGAGTGTTTTTTTATAAACATAACACATTATTAATTATACATTTTTTCTATTTATTTATTTTTAATTATTCTTTAAAAATGAATATGTCAATTACTACTATGATATATATGACTATTAATATAATTTAGGAGTAATAATCATCAAAAGTCATAGGAGTAATGAAGATAAATTAAGACTATTAAGTTTTTAGATTAATAAATGAAGAAATAGTAATTGACATATTCATTTTTGTATAATAATTAAAAATACATAAATAGAAAAAATGTATAATTAAGAGATAATTTATATATAGAGAGAGAAGTGTCACATCGCTTTCTCTATGTTTTCTCCTTTATATATAAGAAATGAAAGGATGAAATACTAATTGACATATTTATTTTTATACAATAATAAGTAAATAAGATTTCTAAAATAAATAAATAAAATTGATTAAAAAAAAGGTGCATCACTACTCTAACACCTAACTTTATATTATATATAAATATTGATAAGAAACTCTCATTTCCTTAGTCTCGAATCTTGATCATCTTGCGCTCCTCTAACATGCTCCTTTGAACATATACCTGCAAAATAAGAAGTCGGACTCCATATGTTGGAACCAATTAGTACTTGTAAAAGATGAAAATGAAAATTTGAAAAAAAAAAAAACATTTAAACAAAAATATTTAACCATAATACCCTAAATCATTGAGATGATAGCAATTTTTGTCATATGTAGCATGTATTTCTTATACTTATATAGTGATAGATGAAGTCATGAGAATTAAACACAAGGAAGATAAAAGATCCTTTTATTTTGTAGAGTAACCCTTTAGGTGGAGTTATTAGAGGATTAATGACAGTCTTTTGGGATTCATAAACTGATTTTTTTTTTTATGAGAAATAAAGAAGAGTAAATGAGGGAGGTGTAATTAACAAAATATAATTTTAAAGTGATTTTTAACCTTTTAATATAGCATATAAATAAAGAATAAATTTTTAAAAAAAATTAAAAAGTCAAGAAAAAAGATAAATATGAATGGTGGTCATTGAGGGTGCCACATCACCTAGTTTTTATTTAGCTTTATTATATATATAGATTATACATATATAAATATAAATATGATGATGATTAGTATAATATGGTAGGATTATTATTTAATATTTAATTAATATTATATTTTATAATATTTTGATTTAATGTAAGGGCAAAATGGTAATCCAACTTTGAACTTTGGAGCTTCCCACTTTTAGTATATATATATATATATATATGATGTAACTTTAAACTTCTAATTTTACCATTAATAAAATGATTTATACACTACAAAAAAAGGCTAAATAGCGGGGGTTTATTTTACATACTATGGGGGTTAGGAACCCCTGCAATTTGTTAGATCTGCCATAATTAAGTTGTGAAATTTTTTTCACTAATCCCTGTAACAAGCAGCGGGGGTTAAGTTGCGGCAGTTTGAACCCCCGAAATTAATTCCTAGAAAACTACCATTTAAGATCATAACTCATACAAAGTGTAATTATAAATTAAGTTGTACCTCCAAACATGGGCAAGTCCTACACACAAGTATAGTTCCACAATTTATTATGACTAAGTAGCGAAAAACAGAATATATAACATGGTAATAGAAGAATAGGAAAAAAGACGAGCCAAACTTATTAATTGCATCATTTTTTCTTCAAACTTAACAAAATAATACTCTAATTTGCAAGTAAGATAAATTTTCGTTGCAAAAGTGTAAGAAATGCTCCTGTCGTCACAAAAATAAAATAAAATAATAATAATAATAATAATATATATATATATATATATTGAATAAATTTATTTCAAGCTAGTACTTCCTTCCTGTTATATTAATTATTAATTAACATGTTTTGCTTGTTCAAAATCAAATTATATAAATTTTAACTAATATTTTACAATATATTTTTCATCAAATTTAACTTTCAAGAAAAAAAATATAACTGTTAACTTGAACGGAGGGAATGATTTGGTAAAATCCTACTCACAGCGAAGAAGGGTTCGAGTCTTAGTTCAAAAAAATTCCGAGGTGTTACAAATTTGTACTAGAAAAACCTGTCTGTTTGTATTGATTTAATTCGATATGAAAATTTAAAAATATTATTAATTGGATTTTATTATAAATTTGATTTATAAATAAAAGTAAACAAAAAATAGCTTAATGATTGTTTTATTTAAAAATATATGTAAAAGGAAAATGACTGAGTTTTCGAAAAATCGATTAAACTTATAGTTTAAGAGAAATCGAATTTCCAAAATATTAGAGTCGCCACTTAATTTTTAGTAAAAAATCAAGAAAAAATTAAAGGTTTTCAAAAGATTTAAACAGATAAAATCAATTGAAAATAAAAGGGTTCGAAGTTCAATGTACATTCCGAGAAGGTGTTAGGCCCTCGGAATGCCCGCTAACTCGCGGTTGACCGACGATTTGACTAAAAAATGATTTTGACTAATTTTGAAATTTTAACTTAAGTAAAAGAATTCATTTATTATTAACTAATCCTTTGAAAAGAAAAACTTTAACTAAGTAAAA
>JAJOOR010044522.1:0-12290 GCA_036250505.1 Solanum acaule
AATTCTAAGTTTTAAACTTGAAATAATATATTAAAAGATAAAAACTATGAAATAGTATAAGAAATATTTTAAAATTATATCAAAGTAAATATTTTTATATATAAAATAAAATTTTAAAATTACATATATAATGTCGGGTTGATTTGGTCTCGGGTTGGTTTTTTTAGTTAAAACCAAACCAACCCAAATATAGTCGGGTTTTTTTTTCCAATACCAAACCAAGTCAAACCAAACCACTAGTCGGGTCTTTTTTCGGTTTGACTCGATTTATAGTTTTGTTCGGTTTTCGGTTCGGTTTGTACACCCCTAATATGTTACATGCCTACGTAGTGATTCCCTAGAAATTTTAGGGAATTTTAATTTTATGTAGTACATATTTTATAAACATAATTTGTATTTAAATTTTAATATTTAAAACTTTAAATAGATTTTGAGTTTGGACTCTTGTTATTTTTAATACTCTATTTTATATTTATTTTTAATTAGCCCACATGCCGGCTTTACCCATATTTCTCAAGCCCCATAATTCAACATGCTTATTAAGGCTGGGCTAAAAAAACTTTTTTCTTAAATGAACTCCAAATTTTTTAGCCCAACCCTATCCAATCACGAGCAGTGGCGGAGCCACCCTATTATGAGGGGGTATCCGACCCCCCTTCGGTAGAAAATTATATGATTTATACATGGTTTAAATATTTTTTTAGGTATATATAGTAGATGTCGAACCCCCTTCGGCTACTTCGTGTGCCTATTTTTTTAAATTTTGAACCCCCTTATTAAATTTTTTGGCTCCGCCACTGATCACGAGTTAGACCAGGCCAGCCTAACCGATCTAGCCATATTAACAACTCCACAAATTATGATATATTGTTGAGTAAATTTTAGGAATAACAAACATAATAATCATATTAATGCTCTATAACTATAATTTTGATAATTGCGCTCCATAGATAGTTTGGTTTGCTATAGAGTCACTGATTTGTATAATTCGCGAATTAACTTGTACATTTTTTTCGTATCAATTTGTATATACGAACAAACAAGTTTGTATAATTCAATTTTTTGGCAGATAGAACAATGAAATTGTATTATGTTTGTTAAATCGTTTATACATTCAGGTGTAATGATATGAATTGATTAGTTCTGTATCGATTCATTTTTATTATGAACAATTGGACAATTCGTATATGGAACTTTTCAGTTTTTTGTAGATTCGTATGCAGGGCCGTCTTAACCCCTAGGCCACTAAAGCTATCGCTTGGGGCCCCATTTTTTAAAAAACAATTACTTATATACGTTATTTTTAAAAAAAAAAAAACTATATGTACTATGAGTGTTATGATTTCTACTAATGAAATTGCATATGAGATGAAAATAAACCTGAATTTCGTAAGAAACAATTTGCTGAAAATATGGATAGCGAAACCACAAAATCCCTTGAAGTATCTTTTAGAGTTGATTGTTTTATATATGTAAAGTAGATCAAACTATTTTTTCACTTCAAAATAGATTTCAACCAACTAAAGCATATGAAAATATTTTGATTTCTTATTTAGTGGTAAACTATTGAGATCACTAGATGATGAGAATTTTAAAGAAAAAACTTGTCTTAACCTTGAACTTTCTTTAATACGTAATAGTTATTCTGATATTGATGATTTATATTTATTTTTTGAATTAAAAGTATTAAAGAAATAATACAAGTAGAAGATAATGATCTAATTAAAAAATACTCAATAAAATAAAAAGACTTGATTCTTTTTCAAATACACATATTACTTATAGAATAATGTTAAGAGTTCCTATAATCGTTGCCTCAGCCGAAAGAAGTTTTTTCGAAATTAAAATTGATTAAATCTTCTTTAAGATCTACAATGTCTCAAGAGAGATTGAATGACTTAGCTATATTATCATTTGAAAGGGAATTATTAAAACGAATTGATTATAAAACAGTACCTCATGACTTCGCATCTAATTAAAATAGGTAGACAAGTAGATTTTAAATAAATGTATATATGATGGAAAAAAAATAGGGCCTCTCTCTTAAGTTTCGCTTTAGGCCCCCAATGTTATTGAGTCGGCCCTGTTCGTATGCATATTTATTACAGGTTCGTTTGCATCTCTGAAAATTATGTTTGTATATTTACATGAATTTGTATATGTATATAACGTTTTAGTTTTTCTAGATTTGTATACATATACATTACAAGTATGTTTGTATCTTTGAAAACTGCGTTTATATATCTACGTGAATTTGTATGTGTTCTCCTTGGGTCCCATCCAAATGACAAAATAAGCGAAACATTAGCTACGAAATCCAATAATTAAAATTATAGCTATAGCATTTAAATAAAATTAAATATTTGATATTTCATACAAATTTCCCTCTATTTTGTATGAAGCTAAGGAAAACCTTTTTTATATGGAAAACAAATCAATTCTTTTGCAAAAACAAAAAAAGGACAAATAAATTTAAAGAAAAAAATATAATCAGATTCGTTTAATTCATAGTTAATCCAAATAAAAAGGGATAACATAACTAACTGGATCCCTACTTTTTTATATGGAAAACAAATCAATTCTTATTCAGTAACGAAATAAGAAATTATTTAATATTTAAATTATGTATAATAGCATCCCTTTAGAAGACCTGTATTACACCAGTCTTCGTATCATAGTGAGGAAATTAAGCCAATGTTAGTTTATTTTAGAAAAATTACATTAACACCATGAGGTGTCGATAGAAAAACCATTTCGATTTTGTTGTTTTGACAAATTGTTGTTTATTATCCGGATTCACCTCATAAATTGTATATATTTATTTATATAGATTAACTAGTATCCATTGATAGTGGACAATAAAACTACACGATCAGTTTATTTTTAGAAATATTACTAAGTATTTTCACAGATTATTAATATGTAAATGAAAATAACAAAAAGAGTATTGTAAGTTAACTTGAACTCTAAATTGATTATATGTGATTTGTTTAGGATTCTTACTTGACTTAAATTAATCTAAAAGAGTATTATTTAAATATTAATAACATGTGAAAATACTTAATAATATTTCTAAAAATAAATTGAAAAAGTGTAATTTTTGTTGTCTACTATCAATGAATAATAGTTAATCTCTTATTTATAATGGTATTGATTAGTACGTATTCACCTGATAAATTGATATACATTTGTATTATTATACACTGGACTGTGTTCATCCAATAAATTAGTATTTGTATGAGTATCTTTATAATTTTGCATTAGTTTATATTCATCCCTATTCACCTAACAATTTGTATATTTTTTTTTCATTATGAATAAGGAAAAATAAATATATTTCTCCCCTATTTTTGCTCTTCTAAAAATACATTTGAACCATTTATTTAGGGAAGATTAAACGTAACTAATCAATACACTTAAATTTAGGAATTAAAAAATCATATAAATAAGTAAACAAACGAAAAAATCACTAATCAGGAATAAATTCGACTATAAAATCATACTAAACACTTAGTTTTGGAGCGAAGAGAGCTAATAAAAAGAGACTCACTTAAAGTGACTTTAGTTTTGTCTTTTAATAAATCTAAGAAAAATAGAGTTAAGAAACGACACATATAGAAAAGGAGGAGAAATTAGATAAAATAGGATTCATATAAATTATAATAATTGTATAAATTTCCATTAACATTAGGGTTCTGATCATTCACCATACAAACATAAACATGGCTGACTTATTGCCGGAATGTCTCATTCAAAAAATACTCTGTTTGATTGATTATAAAGAAGCATCCAACATGAGTATTCTCTCCAAAACATGGTCGCAAGCTTGGTTGACTCTTCCCTACTTGGAATTCACTGTAAGTTGTTGGCAAGGCTGGGAAGGTCATACAAAGAAATTGGACACAATCATGGAGAGATATGGGAAGGGTAAAATTCCTATAGATAAGTTTGAATTAACAGAGCTTTTTGCTGATTCTTCCGACCTTTTCCCTCTCGTTGATAAGTGGCTTCTCATTGCACTTAAGAATGGTGTAAAAGAACTTGTACTTCACTTTACATACCTGGCGCCTATTTTAACAATCTTGGCAGCAAAATCATTAAGAGAATTGGTTCTGCACAATTGTACTCATATGCCGGTTTCATTATCTAATGGAGTTGTGAATTGCAATTCTTTGAGAAAGATTTATCTGTCTAATGTAACATTAGACGATGAAAACATGCTTCAGACTCTACTTAATAGCTGTCCCTTTATTGTCTCTTTCATCATTGAGAAATGTTCGGGGATGAAAGTTCTAAAGATCAAGTCGGATTCCCTGAAGGTCTTGAAGATTCATCAATATTGCGGGGCATGGGAGATTGATGCTCCAGATTTGGTATCGCTTGACTATACAGGGAGTGAAATTCCTCAACTTAACAATGCAAGAGAGTCAAGCCAATTGGAGAACTCAAAAATCATACTTCATTGCATCTCCAGATTAAATATGGCATGGTTTTGTAAGTTGAGGAAGTTCCTATCAAATTCATCCTCTTGGTCTGATGTTAGCCTTTGTTTATTCAAATGCGATGAGATCAACATGACAGATATGCAAATGGACCACATAGGTTCTACTGGACGAGTGGACGTTTTAAATCTCAATATGCTACTGATGAATCAAATTATAGAGTGCCCAACTTTTGTGGATGCGTTGCTATGGAGTTGTCATCCTGGGAGACTCGACTTTTAATCTCAATTGATATTGAAATAGTTACATGTTTAATTGATCGTTTAATGTATATGAAGAATTCGAGTCATTCTACATATTCTCATGGTTGGAATAATCAATTAAAAGAAATAAAAGCTTTTGATGGAAAAAATCAGTTGCTGCAACTAGGAAGTGAGGAGCTTGCAAAAAGGATTACGGAGGGGGAGAAACCTTATTTTATATTAGATTGGTGATGGAGTTAAGTTGTCTCTATTTCAAATTGAATGCACTTATTTATTTCTAAAGTTTATTACTTCATTTGTCAGGATGCATTTTTATTTTTTTGTTTTCCACATCTAGCTTTAAATTCTTGCAGTTCAGAAAATATGTTGCCTCATCTATTTTGAGGTGTACGTTATGAAATTGACAATCTAATAACTTGTTATTTTCCTCGCGTGGTGAAGCATGTTGTAAATTTGTCCGAATTCAATCGACTTTGAACCGAGCTTGAGCATGGTATATTTCTCTGCTTTCCTTCTTCTGAGATTATCATAAGGAGTTTGAGGGATTTTTCATTTCTCAATTATCATACTAACAGCACAACTTATTAGAGTATATATACCAGTTTTTGTATCACAATGAGGTACTTTGTACTTTCCTTTCAACAGCATAGGGTGGGTGTCTTAGAAGAACAATCCCCCTCCCTACACGTGCATTAACTTCATACTTCCCGCTGCTGGTTGACGATATCAGATCATAGCAATGTATTTTAGCTTTGACACATTCTGATTTCGAACTGCTCCAACATTGTTCTGATTTGTTCTTCTTGAGCAGTGTTGCATTTCACTATTTGTGCAGATTGCAGTATGAGTGTCAAACTGATTCTGAAGATTCTCGGAATTTCTGGACATGTGTGACTGCGCGTTAGGAGAAGCTTATTTCAACCGAGGACTACAACTGTCCTTTAATTAAGAAATTCAGTTCTAAATACAACCGAAGAGTCTTCTTTTTGCTGCAGCACAGTAAAAATGCTGATTCTTTTTCTGGTGAAGTAATTAGATTTCTTTATTTCCTTTTCAAGGAGCATTAAAACAAAACGCTTTTCTATTTGAACTGCTCTCATTGGTTCGAGAAAATACTTGTCCATCCTAAAAAAGTAGACAGGATAAGTTTCATAGGTACGAGTCTTTAGCAGTTAAACTTAAGCCTTATGGGATCCATCTGAAACAAAAAATTGATACTGAAGGCGACTCAAAACTATTGTTACTGTTACAAATACACGGGACGTGCATGATGATATGATTTCAGGTTGTATGTCCTTCCACATATAAGATTCTGCTGCTTTCAAAGCTTGTCTAAAACCTGCAAGTGGATACCACCAGTTATATTCCACAATGCAAACCTCGAGCATGCACAGATCACGAGGGGAACTTTTAGTCTTTCTCCATGATTCGTCTGTGCCTAAAGTTAAAACCCAGTGTTCTATGTACCCTTCTGTTACATGCTCTGCTGTCAAAAGAACTTTGTATTTCTTTTATAGATAATGATCCCCAAATGAAAATAAACCGTTAACGCAATCCAACTGAGAAAATGCAGGGGCATGGTCGTAAAGTTTATTAGATCTCTCAATTTGTCTCCCAAAAAAAAGGCAGACTCTTTTCCATCTTCTTTTTGCTCAGCAGTGTGAAAAACTGATTTCATATTCGGATTAGTAAGGTAAGGATTAACCCCTTGGAATATTGGCTTTAAGAAAAACCCAAAGGTAACGAGACTTTCTACATAACTACAACTGCCTTGAATGAGAACTTGCAGTACTTTGATCAAAAGTTATATATATGTTGTCTCATTCACATTTGGTTTTAGATAGGGAATTAGCGAAACCAATTAGCGTTATGATGTACACATAACATGGCAGGTCCAATTCATAGTTAGACGCTTTATACGTCATTAAAAGGTGTAATTTGGACCTATCAGTTATTGACAGGTCCAAGGAACTCTTTTTTCACTTCTCCAGAGATGCTGATTACAAGCTTATCCCTGCACTCAGTATCCTGTTTAATGTCTATTCTTCCGGAATGGTAGGATGCTTGATCAACGCCAAAGCTTTCAAATCCAGGTATACAAGAGACCTGCTATGAATGGGCCTGGATCAGCCAAAAAACAAATTAACTGGCTGAAAAAACTTTGTATAACGAGGTTTGATTGCATATACAAGACAAGTATAATCCTCTTTACTCCCCATGTTGTATTCTCTACTTGAGACACTGTTATCCAACTTATTACACGAGATCTCGTTCTCTTGCACTATTTTTTCATCTTTTCCTTGATGTTTTCATGCATATTCCAAGTTCCACAAAACTTTTCCGACGGTTGTTATTAGGCACACCAAGTTAATGGGCACGTTTATGTTATTATGCCTTCTTTTTTGTTGACAGAGCAGAAAAATGTAATTGCTAAAATTGATCAAAAACAGGACCCAAATTGAGTACAAAATCACACAAATAATTAAGCAAACGTGAAAGAAAACGGAAAAATCACTAATCAGGACTACATTCGACTATAAAATATTAAAATTACACAAAGCACTTAGTTATTTACTTATATGGAGTGATGTAACGCGTAGTGGGTCTATGATCCTCTTTTATACTCAGTCCGTCCACTTTTATTTATCATGTTGCACTTTTCGAAAATCAATTTGACTTATTTTCAAAGCTAAATTAGATTACATTAATTCGATTTTTTAAACAAAAAAATTAGATATTCAAAAACTATATGAAAAGTATTATACATTGCAATTTTTTACATATCAATATGATGAAAAAATATATCCTAAAATGTTGGTCAAAGTTTTTATAGTTTGACTCTAAAAAGCTCTTTGGTGATTCTCATCCCGTTTTCCCTCTGGTTGATAAATGGCTTGACATTGCACTTCAAAATGGTGTAAAACATCTTATCCTTAACTATACATCATACCCCACGCCTATTTTTGCAATCTTGAGAGCAAAATCTTTAAGAAAATTGATTCTGAAGAGTTGTCCTCTTTTGCCTCTTTCGTTAACCAATGGTGTTGTGAATAGCAATTCTTTGAGAAAACTTTCTCTATCTTATGTGAAATTAGATGAAATCATGCTTCAGACTCTACTTAATAGTTTTCCGTCAATTGTCACTTTTGTGTTTGAGTATTGTTCGGGCTTGGAAACTATTGAGCTAGTGAATCTTCAAAAGATCAAGTCAGTTTCCCTGAAGGTCTTGAGGATTTGGGATTGTGGGGGCATATGGGAGATTGATGCTCCAAATTTGGTGTCATTTGAGTACATGGGGAAGCTAATTCCTCAACTTAGAATTGCAAGACAGCTGGAGCACTCAAACGTCATTCTTTACGGCTTAGACAATGTAAATACTGACTGGTTTTGTAAGTTGAGGAATTTTCTATCAAGTTCTAACTCTTGGTTTAAAGTTACCCTTTATATTTTTGAATACACTGAGATTAAAATGGAACATCTGCTGCAACAACACCATAGAGTTGCTACCCACCAGGTGGACGTTTTAGAAGTCAACAGGCTAGGGAAGAATCGGGAGTGCTCTTCGTTTGTGGATGCTTTGGTATGGAGTTGTCTGCCTAGGAGACTCAGCCTGCAACGAACACCAGAAATGTTTACAGTTTACATTGATCGTTTGATGCATATGAAGAATACGATTCAGTCTACTTCTCATGGAAGCAACCCTTGGTATAGTCAATTAAAAGGTGTAAATATATATATCAAGGTACAAGGACAGTATGTTTGCTTTACAGTTTTCGTTCATGTGGATTTATTGTACGTCTTTTTGGCTTATAGATGTCGTTCAGAAGATGACTCGGTAACTCATATGTTGTGGTTAGTGTTTCTCGTCAAAGTTTTAATAATGTGCATCTCTAAGGCTTGGCTTATGGGTGTTCTTTTGTACTTTAAAATCACGTCCTGTCATATAATTGAAAAAGTTGGATGAGTATGAAATTGACAATCAATTAACTCCTTTTTGGATCGTTTCAAATTACTGTTCTGTTTCAATTGACTCCCCGTCATATAGTCTGTTTTGGAATTGTGATATCTGATATATTTCGGTCACAATTTAGTATAAGCACACTCAACCTGCTGCTGTTTCATACTGGTACAGTACTGTTTTCCTTTTTCTAAGATGCTCACAAGCACTTCGCATGGAAAAGTTTGTGTCTGTAAACCATTCGGCAGGATGTTCATATGTATAGATGTAATCAGATGGTTACTTCAACAGTCCCTCACTATCAAAATTATGTACAATAGCGTCCCTTTTGAAGTCCCATATCACACCAATCTTCGTATCATAGTGAGGAACTTGAGCCAATGTTGGTCTACTTTAGACAAATTGCATAACACCATGAGGTGTCGACGGAAAAACCATACCGATTTTGTTGTTTCAACTTTTTTTACTCGTTGATTTTGTCAGCTGAAGAAAGAGGTAATATCTCCCAAAGAGAATTGACCTCTATTTACAGGAAGAGAGAACTTCTCATAAGCCTCTATTGTGGGCCAACTTTCACAAGGCAGTATATCCTTCAGAAAGGGTGTTATGAATCTAAATAGCTCAAAAAACAGACAATCATCATATATCATATATTATTATAAGTGGGAAACTCCTAACTTAAAAGTTGAATTACCATTCTGCCCTTATTTTATCCCTAAACTAAATTAAATATTAATATATAATTAATTTAATATTAAATAATAATTTCATTTAAATTCATGCATCTAGACACAATGGTTCAAATTCTTTGGGATATTAAATTTTCTATCCCATCATTTTTCTACTCATATAATCATATCATATTATATATATATATATATATATATATATATGGTAATTCAACTTTGCATATTTGTCACGACCTAGGGGTACCCCCTAGACATAACATGACGTAACATGACGTACTTGACCCCGAAGTGGTCTCATACAAGCCCTTAGCAAAACCATAACATAAGATACTAGAAAAGTACGGAAAATTTAAAACTTCAAAACCATACAATCGAAAACATTTTCATAAGCAAGCGGAAGTCTTTACTAAATCCTTGTCTCAAACCATCTATTAAACTCTTGAATAAAAGACTTGGGACGCAGTCCATACAATGTCTAAAACATAAAGAAATGACATAAAGGAATAACGGGTTTGTCCTCGAAGCTATGAGGACTCACCAAAATCTTCAACTCTTCTTGCAACTTCTAGAAAGCTATCCTCCAAAGGAAACTCAAACTCCGAAACCCTACATTTGATTAGAATGTAGGCAATATGCGTTAGTACAAAATGTACCAAGTATGAAAACTAACACAACAACATAAGAGCATCTCAAAATGGTTAGTCAACATAAGACATACGCATAAGAGATAATCACATAGTCATAATATAATCTCCAACATAAGCATCATATAATCATAAGCCAACATAAGACATAATAAATGAGCATAGGAGATAAGTCATAATCATATAAGTATCATTGACCCTTAGTCATCTATACCATAATAGCACCATTCTCAAGTAACCTCAAAAGCATACATGTGCAAAGCATGAACAACATCTCATAATACCACCCAAGCCAAGTATCCCTTTTTGGTCATATTAATCATAGTCTATATACATGGTCATCTCTTAAGCTTTCTCTACCATAAGGGTATCATACTCCTGTTTCAACTTTTTTTACTCGTTGATTTTGTCATCTGAAGAAAGAGGTAATATCTCCCAAAAGAATTGAACTCTATTTACAGGAAGAGAGAACTTCTCTTAAGCCACTACTGTGGGCCGACTTTCACAAGGCAGTATATACTTCTGAAAGGGTGTTATGAATCTAAATAGCTCAAAAAACAGACAATATATATAAAGGGCTCAGAGTGGTGTCAATACCAAATGGCAGTAGATAGTTGTTGGCACTGAAAAAAGATATGCACAGTGAGGAAGGGGTGTGAATGGAAAAGAGGAACAAGGGAGCAATGGCGACACAGACGAGGGGTGTGGAACTATTTTATAGGCTGGCTGGCAATGCATAAAAAGACTACTCATAACTCACACGAAAAGGCTAAAGAAAATGGGCATAAGTCAGGAAGAAAACTGTCTCATCAGTAGAGACCAAGTGGAGACAACAATTCATCCCATCTTTTCTTTGAATGAATGTGAATATGCCAAAACTTATTCAGTGGACACAACATTGCATTCAGAATTGGAACCTTAAAGGCTATTGGAAAAGATTAGCAAGATGGAAAACAAGCAGAGCATTATTCTGGATATAGTGGCATTATGGCATCAAAGAGTACCTAGACCGCAGGTGATATGTCACTAAATCCAGCAAGAATGCAGAGTAAGATAGAATAACCAGAAAATTGGGATACAGTATTAACATTCACTGTAGAATATTGTGAATTCGCAATGCTGCAAGTAGGGCCTTGTCCAAAGGTATATGTGACAAATGGGCAGGTTGAACTGAATTTGGGCGGGTCAAAATGAGCAGAGTTAATAAACTGTTTTTCATCAAACAAATACAGAGATTCTTTTGCAGTTGTTTAATTTGATACTTGGATTTCTTTTAGGGGAAGACAATAGGAATTGTTGGTTTCTGTGTAATCATTTCTTTAACTTCCTAAGATCGGAGTAGTCAACTTTTTCTTATGCCTATGTTCTCAATATCATGTTTAATGTCGATTCTTCCAGGATTGTAGAATGCTTGATTTTGTACATTTCTTCCACAAAATCAAACCATTTCACTATTCAGGTGATATGAAAAGTACCAAGACTCCGCTCTTCCATTGAGATGAAGAACATACATCTCCAGCTTCTGCTCTGATTCGCGCACATGGTTATAGTGGAAATACCTATCAGGGATCGAAATAGGGAAATTTCACCCCGTAGACATGATAAATGCTCGCCTGAGGCCTACCTATGGAATTGTCGTGTGAATCTGTCATTCTTGACCTATTACTCCACATTTCCCCACACTAGGCAAAAGCTTCCGACCAAAATGGTCCATTTTTGCATCATTTGTCATGTAATTCTACCGTTGATATTCCATTTTCTTGACGTTTTCGTCTACAACTTTGAACCTTGATTCTGTAATCGTCATTGCCAACATCCAACTTAGTTGGTTGACTACATGAACTTTCACTTTGTTGGTTTGAGTCTAAGTTGCTCGGACTCGGGTGCGGGTATCCGAGACGGATGCGAATCCGAGAGTCGGATTCGGCAAAATCCAAACTTTAAGATTCGTGGGTGCGAATCCGAGTATGGATACGGGTGCGGGGATACGGCTAAAATTTTTCAATATTATAAAAATATAGTTATGAAGATATTCTAAATTTGAAAGATATGTTGTGATAAACTTACATGTATTTTGTAGAATTCAATCTTCCATTCTTCAAGATGAGATTACTCTTCCATTCTTCCTACAAAGACGCAACAAAATAGAAACTAAACATTAAAAGCATTTACAAATTAGTGAATTACAGTAGAATAAATATAACTAAAAGAAGCAATAAAAATTGAAAAGAAGAACTAACCTTAGAACATGGATAGTAACTCTTGTCTCTTGAAACAAAGTGAAAGTGAAAATA
>JAJOOR010044523.1:0-12699 GCA_036250505.1 Solanum acaule
AATAAATCATTAAAACTTGTTAATCCAATAACAATAAACCATAACATTTTTTTCGAGTCGATGTATCGATCAACTCCATTTTACACCCCCCCCCCCCCTCCAGCAGTTTCTATTTAAACTGAGGCTACCATTTTAGCTTTTAAATAATTGCTTGTCAAATATATGGTGATTTTTTGCTGTAATTTTTTTTTATTATTATAATTTTATTAATTTCGACATTTAGGTTTAAAAAACTTATTTTTGAAATAAAGTTTTAACAGTCAAATAGGCTTTTTATTTTAAAATTTGTGTTTTTTTTCCACTTGATATTCGGAGTTCATATGAGAGTCTCGACTAAATTTGAATCACGCATTGCAGAATTCATTAAGGGTGATGCTCCCAACATGATTTTCTTTTTAACAGGGCTCGAAAATAAGACCCTGTGATTAAGGATGAGATAGTCTCATGACTGCACCACAGTCCACGAGATGTTAGAGCTCATAAATATGTTGAAGTACTGGTAATAGTTGTGCAGTTCCCTTTCCTTTTCCTTTCAAGTTAGATATTACTCCCTCCAAGTTATATTATTTGTCTGCTTTTCTTTATACACGCTCTTAAATATTATAAATAAAAAGATAAGAGATGGACCGTCCCTTCTGTCATTATTATTATTTATGTGATAATAATTTATTAGGTATTAAATTTAAGAAAAAACAATTTTTTAAAATTAAATAAAAATAGGTCTAAATAAATCATAAAAATTACATGTAATTATAAATCATAATAAAATGGATTCTTATTGTTACTATATATAAAATATATTATATAAAAGGGTAAAAAAATGTCTTTACACTATGCGAAGTTGAACAAAAATATTATCAGTTAATAGTTTGGTTCAAAATATCCCTGAAGTCAATAGTTTGATTCAAAAATGTGCATATTTTTACTTTTTTTTTTTTTTATCACTATCTAAATTAAAATTAATGATGAAGTAACTATGATCTTATATATATAACATATATCATCAATTAAAAAAGTACATAAAGTTATTTGTTTTCAATTGATAAAATGAGATTTAAAGAAAAAAAATGTATTCCTACTTATTTATCAGTTAAAATCTCTACGTTGTTTTGGTCTGTATTTTTCTTGAGCTGAGGTTCTATCATAAATATGCTCTGTACTCCAAGGTATTGGTAAGGTCTTGGTAAACTTTACTTTTTCCAACCCCAACTTTTGTGGGATTACCCTAAATATGTTGTTGTTGTTGGTAGTTGTTATTGTTGTTTCTGTTGTTGTTGCCATTTTTTCACCCATTAAGTAACAATTGGGATATTTCTAGACCAAACTATTAGCGATAGAGATATTTTGGATCAAACTATTGACTGTAGAGACATTTTTTGTAACGACCCTTTCTGGTCATATGGGTACATCAATGGTGAAAGATTTGCATCAGAAAACTTTGAGTAGTCACTTGATATCGGACTTGATGTGAAGGAGTTAATTTGGAACATCAAGGTTCAAAGGTGTGTTGTGAAACTGGGACTTTGGGGGAGGATTTATGAGTCTCTGCCTCTGTGCAAGCCGTTGTAGCGAGTGTCACACCGCTATAGTAAGATAAATTTATTCTCGTTATAGCCGGTGGGACGCTATGTCGATATTGTTATAGCGGGTCGGGCTGTGATAGCTAGGTTAGTCAAGTTTTTGTGCATAAAAGTCCCAATAACACTTATTTTTTGCAACTCCATTCTTGGGAAAAGGAAGGACGATTTAGGGTAACTTTACCCAGTTTTTCCAACAATTCCTTCTGTAAAGATAAGTTAATTACTCCCCTAAAATGTATTTTGATTCTTAAGCCTTAAAATCTAGAGTGTTACTCTCGGGGGAGGGTTTTGACTCGAATTAATGATGGAAAAAATCCTGATTTTAGTAGAATGATCATGGAACTGGCCTAGGGTTAGAATTAAGTAATAATTGAGTCTAATTAGGTCATTGTTCATTAATTATTTTAATTTGATACTATTTTAGAAGAAGAACGAGCCAAGACATTACAAACTCTTGACTTATTCTTTGGGAATGTTTCCACATAGTTGTTTAATGATATAACAGATTTTAGTTTACAAGGACTTAATCTATTGTTGTTTAAATTGTTATCTTGGTTGTTAGCTTCTTTCTTAGTACGGGTTGGTTGGTAATTGGTTCTCCCACCGGAGGGATAGTGTGGATGTCACTCATGATGATCTGGATCATGACATTTTAAGACCACACTATCAATTAAAGACATTTTTGTTCAATTTTATATGATCTAAAAGCATTTTTTAATCCTTTTATGAATATATTAATTTTATTATTATTAATTAAAATAATATCATATAAGTGGAGATAAAAAATACTTCTAAGAAAATGTTGGTGTGACACTATTTGTTATCCTCTTCGATTCATTTTACTTGTGGTTCTTGTTAAAATTAGATGACTTACTCAATAAATATGGAGAGAAACTAATATGATGCAAAATAGAGTAGTATTTAATCGAATCAAATAATAAATAAAGATAATTTAGTCAAATTACCATTTTTGTTAAATCTTCTTAGAATCAAAACAAAACATGATAAGAAAAAATAAATTGACGAGAGTAAGATCTTCATTTTATGTGATGGTTCTATGATAAGTTGATGACGTTGCGTATTAACTTTCACTACTAAATATTGCTCGAAAAACGATAGTTAAAATCAATGGATAGAATCGGTATACTGGCCCAAATTGATGCCAAATCGACGTAGGGACAATCGACCTTGTCCGCTGGTTTTGTCAATTTTAAAAACCTATGGATAAGGTTGGTTTTTTCAAAATAGGTTCAGTTTGCAAATTTATGTTCGACTTTTTGATTTTTGATTTGGTGAGAATGTTAATCCATACCAAACTAAAATAAATTTAGTTTTGTTCAATTTTCACAATTTCAATTTGATTTGATTTTGGATATAACC
Source organism: Solanum acaule (assembly GCA_036250505.1). Taxonomy (NCBI): domain Eukaryota; kingdom Viridiplantae; phylum Streptophyta; class Magnoliopsida; order Solanales; family Solanaceae; genus Solanum; species Solanum acaule. Next base: position 2,961 of record JAJOOR010044523.1, read on the forward strand.
AAGTTTAACAAAAAATGATACAGTTTGAGTTAGTTCATTCTGATCTATGAGATAAATTTTATCTCCAACAGTCGTTGCTTGAAGTCAAAATAGAATAAGAAAAGTTACATAGATATTCAATCAATGCATTATTTAAAACTATATTTATAAAACCATTAGTTTTAAAACTCAAATTAGCAATAGTCTTGCAACACCCCATATTACAACAACATTAAAAAATTACAAATAAATTTGAGTCGTTTAACAATCAAAGCTTTCTCATGGCACACATGAGACAACATTTCTCGAAGATCTTCTGCTGAAACAAATTGATTGCCTTAACCATAATCTTCATTTTCACCTAGTGCAATTATCATAAACTACATATGTATAAAACCAACATATATAGTTTGGGAATTGGGTTTGGGTCACTCTAAAATTTGGCCATATTGACATTGGGCTTGGCCTCACAGTCACAATTAAGTCTATAGAGTTAGTATAACGGTATGCATTAGAATTAAATTCAATTTTTCAGTTTAATCAAATTTAATTAGTCAAAAATCAAAATCGAATTGAATAACTGAAATTTTGAATTTTAAAATCAAAATCGATTGATTAAACCAAAAAGACAAAAATAAAATAAAAAATTAGTTCGGTTAGTTTTTTTAGTTTGAACAGGAATACGTCCAACCCTACACCTATATACATGTATTTTTCCTATCAGATACACTAAAGTAGGGAGAGAGGCTGTTAGTTCCTTAGTGTGAGTAAATTCTAATAAATGACACTTAACAAACTACTCACAATTCTCGCAGGCATGGAGATCCAACAAGGAAAGGATCCAAGCAAACAACACTAACATGGAAAGAGATATTCTGATCCTTACAACTATTACAGAAAGGAAGGGCATAATCAAAGGGATTAAGAATCATTAACAGATGGCCTAATATTGGCAGCAGATCAATCAAGCAAATTGTGATTGATAGGACAAGATCAAGAAATCATAAATCAAGCCAAGAATAGAGACAAGTCACCAGAAGAAGAAAGGAAATGGGATCAAGCCAAGAGTCCAGATAAATCCTCCAGCCAAGCACATAATCGAGTCATATCTGTCAAGAAGGAAGGAATACAATTTACCATGCACATATCTAATATGGACATGGATCAACAAATCGCCTCAATCAAGTGATTCCTCAAATCCTTGATTGAAGAATAACTGCCTTGGGTTTTCCTTACAAGAGCACAAGTCTGTTCATATATATACCTCCCTCAGACTTAGGTGTGAAGCACGCAACTTCACTTGAGCTTATAAGTGTAATCTTCTTTTATCTTTCATAAAGCTTTGTAATCATGTGAGTGAAACAATTGGAAAGAAAAGAGAAAGAAAGATTTTGTGTGTAGGTTTACAAGTAGAGGAAGTGTCAAGGTAAAACATCTGATTTACATATCAGACAGGATAAAGTCGCAGAACCATGTATATCCGAAGTTCACTTCAAAGCTCTAAAGGAAACCCTTGAAACCCAATGGGACTTGAAGTAGGCACCACATTGGTGTTCCGAACCAATATAAAACTCTCTGTGTTCTTTACTTATTGCATATTATTATTACTATTTATCTACTCTACTAACGTGCAGGTGAGTCAACTGACCATTACAGGAAGTCGACTAAAGGAAATTTTAATTCACCCCCCCCCCTTCTTGACTTTCAATTGGTATCAGACCAAGTCTCACCATTTTTAAGTGTTTAACCACACGTGAGCAAAGAGCCGATGGCACACTATCAAATTCTTGGTGCTCTACTTCAAGATGGACATTCTTCACACCGACCACCATACTTCAATGGACAACATAACTCTCACTGGAAAGACAGATTCATAATCTTTATCTCTTCAAATGATCACCAAGAATGGATAGTGATCAAGAAGGGTCCAAAGCCTATTCTTGGATTGACTGACAAATATGACACTGAAAAGCCATTTGATCCTGAATCATTTGATATCACAAAGGAACAACAAGAGGTAATTCAAACTAATGCTAGAGCTATAAGTTTGTTATATTGTGCAGTGAGTGGAGCTGAATATGACAAGATATTGACATGTGAAACTGCAAAAGAAATGTGGGACAAACTAGAAGTGACTTATGAAAAAACCACTAAAGTAAAAGAAGCTCAAATTAGTTCACTGGTAAATGAATATGAGTTGTTCAAGATGGCCGAAGATGAAAACGTAGAAGCCATGTTCTCGAGATTCATCTGCGAACTCAAATCTCTTGGACTGGTGTATTCAAATGGACTACAAGTTAGAAAACTTGTTAGAAGTCTTCCCAATGCTTGGGAAACTAAAGCTTTTATTTTTGAAGATGAAGATTTGCAGAAAATGACATATGATGAACTTTGAGGCAACTTAATGGCCTATGAACAGAATCATATTAACAGGTACAACAAAGATGATAAAAAGAAGACGGTGGCATTCACAACCGAGACATCTGAAGTTGGAGAAGAAACTGATGAATATCAAGATGAAGGAATTGGTCTTATAAATCGGGGAGAGGACAAATGCTTAGACAGAGAAGACAGAGACCTCAACAAGATCCTAAAAATAGTGAATTCAAGAGAAATAATGATCGATGCTATTACTGTCCGGAACGAAGAAGAAGAAACAATCGAAGAAATGAAGATCCAAAAAACCTTGGAGCCTGGGATCAAGGAGAAACAACCGATGATGATCATGATGAATTTGCTAACATATGTTTCATGCCACTAGGTTAAACAAGCGAGGTAAGACCGTATAACTGTTTAAATTGTAATGACTTACAAAACTCCTTGGACATGGTTGATGATGAATTACAGAAGGTTATTGACGAATACAATAAAATTGCTCAAGAAAAGAAGGACTGGCAAATTCTTCTTGAAGCAAGTCAGATTGAAGTCAACTTACTAACAGAAGAATTGGAGGAAATAAAAATGCAGCTGAATAGCATCAGAAAATCTCCCAGTCATAGTTCTGTTAGATCTAACAAAACTATTGATTATAGGAGAAATTCTCCTAATCATAGTTCCAACAGATCAAATAGATCCATTACTAACTCTCATATTCCTGAAAGTTCTGTTAAAATTACTTGCTACACTTGTGGTGATCTTGGTCACAAATCTTATGACTGTAGGAAATATTCTTGGGTACCTAAAAGAAACTAATCTTATTTTTTTGCAGGAGAAATCCAAGAAAACTTACAAAAAGGGAATGTGGGTACTTGACAGTGGACGCTCCAGACATACGTGCGGAAAGAAAGAAAATTTCAAAACTATCAAAAGAATCGATGGAGGATGTGTTAGATTTGGAGATAATACTAAAGGAGAAGTAACTGGAGTTGGAACTATTACTCTCAGCTCATCATGTGATCTAGTTGAAGGGTATTTGGTTGAGGGACTAAAACATAATCTTCTCAGCATTAGTCAACTATGTGACGCTGGATTTCAAGTCACCTTCAATACAACTAGATGCATCATCAAACATCCTGAGAAAAAGCTCACCCTCATCGGAGATCGGGATAATAATATTTATGTCTTAAATAATGTTGATTTTCCATCTCTTACATGTCTTACTGCAGTCTCAAGTGATCCATGGCTATGGCATTGAAAGCTTGGACATGCAAGCATGCATGCCCTCGAGAAACTATCTAGACTTGAACTGGTCATTGGTCTGCCAAAATTAAAGTTTGAGAAAAATCACATTTGTGATGCATGTCAATTGGTTAAGCAAACTCGTTCATCTTTTAAAACAAAAGACATTGTAAGTACTTCTAAACCCCTTCAGTTTCTTCACATGGATCTATTTGGTCCTACTCGAACTGCAAACATTGGAGGTAAATGATATGCATTCGTAATTGTTGATGACTTCACAAGGTTTACATGGGTAATTTTTCCTACTCATAAAAATGAAGCTTTTGCTAACTTTGAAATATTTTATAGAAGAGTTCAAAGAGAAGAGGTTACTTTATTACAGCTATTCATAGTGATCATGGTGGTGAATTCGAAAATAAAGCTTTTGAAGAATTCTGCGCTGAAAATGGTTTTTCCCAAAATTGCTCTTCACCCAGATCACCTCAGCAAAATGGAGTGGTAGAAAGGAAAAACCGTTCATTACAAGATACAACAAGAACAATGCTACTCAATCGAAGTCTTCCTGATCATTTTTGGACAGAAGCAGTAAGTACTGCTTGTCACATTCGTAAGTGTTGAAGAATCTGTCCATGTGGTATTTGATGACACTAATCCAAGAATGCAGGAAAGTGAAGTAGATGAGGATGAAATTAAATCATCCAAACCAGCAAAAGATATTCCAAAAGTGTCCTCTGAAAATATCACTGAAGAGCTGGCTACTACAAAGAGTCACTGAAGAGCCGGCTACTCCAGCTGACAAAGTAAATATTCCTAGGGAATGGAGACACAATGCCAGCTATCCTAAAATTTTCATTCTAGGAAAACCAGATGACAAAATCTAGACAAGATCCTCTCTCAAGAAACAAGCTTCATTAGCTCTCATATCTCAAATGGAACCAAAACGAATTAATGAAGCAATGGAAGATGAGTTTTGGATACAAGCAATGAAATAAGAACTTGATCAATTCGAAAAGAATCAAATATGGACTCTTATTGAAAGACCTAAGAATTGTTCTGTGATAGGAGCCAAGTGGGTATTTCACAAGAAATTGGATGAAGACGGAAAAGTTATCCGAAATAAAGCCATGTTAGTAGCTCAAAGTTACTCACATCAAGAAGGAGTCGACTATGATGAAACCATTGCTCCTGTAGCAAGGTTGGAATCTATTCGAATTCTTCTAGCGTTTGCTTCTTTCAATCGTTTCAAACTCTTTCAAATGGACGTTAAAAACGTCTTTTTAAACAGTTTTATTAAAGAAGAAGTTTTTGTTAAACAACCTCCCGGTTTTGAAAATCCCTCTTGTCCTAATTATGTTTTTAAATTATCAAAAGCTCTCTACGGTTTAAAACAAGCCCCAAAAGCTTGGTATGAAAGATTGAGCACATTTCTTATAAAAAATGATTTTCAAAGAGGGAAAATTGATACAACTCTATTTACAAAAAAATTTGATTCCTGCATTCTTATTGTTCAAATTTATGTTGATGATATTATATTTGGAAGCTCTAATCTTTCTCTTTGTGAGAATTTTTCAAATCTCATGAAATGTGAATTTGAAATGAGTCTAATGGGCGAGCTCTCATTTTTTCTCGGTCTTCAAATTAAGCAATTAGAAAAAGGAATTTTTATAAATCAAGGTAAGTATGCAACAGAGTTGATCAAAAAGTTTGGAATGGAAAAAGGTAAAGCCTTCAAAACTCCCATGAGTCCCTCCACTTGTCTAGAATCCGAGACAACAGGAAAAGCAGTTGATGAAAAAATTTATTGAGGAATGATTGGGTCTCTATTATATCTCACTACTAGTCGACCAGACATCATGTTCAGCGTTTTCAAATGTGCATGATTCCAATCTGCTCCAAAAGAATCACATCTCACTGCTGTGAAACAAATTATTCGATCTTTCATTGGAACCTCTGATATGGGGTTATGGTACCCTTTTTCTGAAAGTTTTTTATTTAATTGGATATTCAGATGCTGACTTTGCAGGTGATAAAATTGACAGAAAAAGTACCAGTGGAACATGCCAGTTCTTGGGAAAATACCTTATTTCTTGGCATAGTAAGAAGCAGACCTCCATTGCTCTCTCAACTACTGAATCTAAATATCTGGCAATCGGAAGTTGTGGCACTCAACTACTTTGGATGATGCATCAACTCTTGGACTATGATTTATCCTTCGAGGGAGTACCAATTTTTTGTGATGATACCAGTGTCATTAGTCTATCTAAATATATTGTGCATCATTCCAAGGCTAAGCATATAGATATAAAGCATCATTTTATTCATGATCATGTTGAAAACAATGATTTTGTGCTTGAATTTATTGATTCTGAAAATCAGTTAGCTGATATTTTGACAAAACCTTTGCTTGAGGAAAGATTTTGTTTCCTTCGAAATTTCCTTGATATTACTTGCTTTAATTAATATTCCTTATTCGTTTAATTTTTTTTTGTTTTGATTTTCTAGATTTTTTCAACCATAATTATGGCCTGCTCCGCCTCTTCCACTTCCCCATCACCTGTCTTTTCCTTTTCTGACTTCTCCCCTTTCCTCTCTTAAATCTTTTCCTTTTCCTCCTCTCTTCTTTATTTACTTGTTCGTCTCTTTCCTTTCTTCCTCAACTAAATATGACGAGAACTCGTTCAATGGCCTCCCGGAAAATCGCCTCTCATTTGAGCTCTTTCGAAGTAGACATCATGTCTCTATCTTCTGATTCGTTCGAATTGTGGATTTCTCCCTCTCCTTCTTATTCTAAGAAGAGAGCTTCTTCCTCCAAGCAGAAGTCTCTGAAGAAACCTCGCCCTTTTATGACAAGATCCCTCTCTCCAAAGGACATACACCGATTCTGGGGTATCGAACATAAGATCAGATATGACAATTTCAAAACTCGTCCTATTGTTCCAGGTCGTGTTATCAATCTCAGTCAGCTAAAGGACTCCAACTGTCTGGTAAGTACTTATCTCAAGGTTCAAAAGTTATCTCTGCTCCTTACTCTGTGTGGTCTTTAATTCTTCAAAGAGGCTGTTAGACTTTTTTTATGCGAATCTTCGCATATCCTCTGATAGCGGTGAGTTGGAAACACTGGTGTTGGGAAATCGCATCATAGTCAATGACCTGTTGTTGAAGATGTTTTTGGTACGAAATTTTCTGGTGTGATTCCGTATATGAACAGAATATGGCCTGATGACTTTGAAGTCTCTCTAGAAGGTGCCAAGAGAGCCGTCGTTGAACCCGACTCTGACCTTTCTGATTTTGGGCCTTTGTCTCTCTGCTTCGAGCATCGCATATTAGCTCATATAGTTGCAACCTTTTTCATTCCCAAGAAGGGAACTCTAAGTAATATCTCTACTCGTGATGTGTTTATTCTCTATTGTTTACTTAGGAAGTATCACATCAACTGGGCTTAATGGTTCAAGGAATACATGTGGGAAAGTGGTGAAGACCCTAATCCATCTGCCAGTCTTCCTTATGGACTTCTTATATCCCGGATTTTAGTGGATCGTCTGGTGGATCTCTCTATGTTTACACCTGTTGTTTTTAATTCCATTTATGACTCTCGTACCTTTTCAAGTATGGGATATATGCAGGTTGAAAACAAATGGGTCAAAAAGGACTCTGTAAAGGCAAGAGTTGAAACTTCCAAACCGACCAAAATCTCTGCAGACTCGGCTGCCCTCCTAATGCAGGACAGTGATGAGCTTAAAACCAGGCTTCTTGGAGTAGAACGTGGATTGGAGACTCTCCACAATGCTGTTGAAAAGGTCTTTCGCTTACAGAAGGACACTACCACTAATGTTGGTAAATTGCGCATTGTTATGACTAGAATTAAACAGGAAGGGATCTCCACAGTCAACAAATTGATCCGCCAAGTTGACTTTCTCAAAGGTGGAGTCAGTTCCTCTAACAATGATCTCGTAATTATAGTTCAGACCTCTTACTCCAGTCTCTCACGAAGCATGGAACGGTCTTACAATTCCTTTTGTGGGAAAGTCATCAACACCCTGAAGTACTTTTTGGGTGATTGCTAACCTCTGTCTTTTGAATGCTTATTTTAACTGCTCGTTTTGGACTTGTTTCAATAGGGGTCTGTCCCTAAAACACTATTTTGGCCTGTTTCCTGAGGAGTATCTTACTTCTGGACTACTTTGTTTCAAGTTGTTTTTACCTGTTTCTGTTTATATTTTGTGCCTTGTTCTTTTTAATTATGCTAAAAGGGGAAAAAACTTGCCACCATAATTTTTAAGACAGGCGAACCAAGTTCAAGTTCAACACATTCATGAGGCCCTCAAGGCAGGGGAGCTACATATACGGGGGGAGCTACATATACAGTCATATCTCAGGGAAGTATCATTGTCTCTCCACACTCTATTTAAAATTGTGAATTAATTGTCATTATCAAAAAGGGGAGATTGTTAGTTCCTTAGTGTGAGTAAACTCTGATAATGACACTTAACAAACTACTCACAATTCTAGCAGGCATAGAGATCCAATAAGGAAAGTATCCAAGCAAACAACACCAACATGGAAAGAGATATATTCTGATCCTTACAACTACTATAAAAAGGAAGAGCATAATCAAAGGGATTAAGAATCATTAATAGATGGCCTAATACTGGCAGCAGATCAATCAAACAAATCGTGATTGATAGGACAAGATCAAGAAATCATAAATCAAGCCAAGAATAGAGCCGAGTCACCAAAAGAAGAAATGAAATCAAATCAAGCCAAGAGTCAAGATAAATCCTCCAGCCAAGCACATAATCGAGTCATATCTGTCAAGAAGGAAGGAATGTGATTTACCATGCACATAACTAATATGGACATAGATCAATAAATCGCCTCAATCAAGGGATTCATCAAATCCTTAATTGAAGAATAACTCCCTAGGGCTTTCCTTACAAGAGCACAAGTCTGTTCATATATATACCTCCCTCAAACTTAGGTGTGAAGTACGCAACTTCACTTGAGCTTATAAGTGTAATCTTTTTTTATCTTTCATAAAGCTTAGTAATCACGTGAGTGAAACAATTGAAAAGAAAAGAGAAATAAAGATTCTGAGTGTAGGGTTACAAGTAGAGGAAGTGTCAAGGTAGAACATCTGATTTGAATATCAGACAGGATAAAGTTGCAGAACCCTGTACATCCGAAGTTCACTTCAAATCTCTAAAGGAAACCCTTGAAATCCAAGGGGACTGGAAGTAGGCACCACATCAGTGTTTCGTACCAGTATAAAACTCTTTGTGTTCTTTACCTACAACATATTATTATTACTATTTATCTATTCTACTAACGTGCAGGTGAGTCGACTGACCATTACAGGAAGTCGACTGAAGGAAATTTTAATTCACCCCCCCTCTTGACTTTCAGAGGCGAGCAAAATAGTTTATGTATCCAAGATACATGTGAATCACACTAGATATATGAGTTACTAGATTTTGTATCTGACATATTAGATACAAGAAAAAAGGCGAGCGAGAGAGGAAGGTGGTGACTGGTGAGTGAGGTAGGAGAGAGACAAGCGAGAGATTCAGATACTTATGAGTCCACTCAGATATAGTGTATCTAAAACAAGTTACACATAATTTTGATCTCATATATTCAAGATACATGTATGTGGACGCACAAAATGCATATATCTGAAGTCAAAATTTTGGTAAGTTTTGTAATAATGAAAAGTGAAGGGAAGGGAGATAATTTTTTAAAAAAAAATTGATTTGGACTCAAGGTCCTTTATTTATCGGGAAAATTAGCCAACTAGTCACAATCCCTAACATAATTAGTAAAAATATCTACACTTTAAAATAATTATTAAAAATGTCAAAATGTCAATATTCTAGAAAATGATTTGTATCCTAATATAACTATTTTCCTTTCCTTTTATTTCTCAAAACAGTCCCACATTGGATCAATTTCTACACGACTAACTAGTAAAAAAGAAAAAAATACCTTTATTATCCATTACCCTTCTTTCTAGGTTTTAACTCAAGTCAATAATCTCTCTCTCTCTTTCTTCACGTTTTCCCAATTTTTCTCTCATTCATTGTTCAAGAAAAAATAACTCTTCCTTTTTCTCCCAATTTGTTCAAGAAATCTATCAATTAATTCA
>JAJOOR010044524.1:0-14701 GCA_036250505.1 Solanum acaule
TTTTTACTCATTTGACTGAGCTTAGAGTGATTACTCCAAGCGCCTACGTACCTTGGTGAAGAGGATCAAGTCGCATCGTAGTTCAAGATGATGAGTTTTATTTATTTTATTTCAGTTTTTCTTTCTTTTTTTTGGGTTGTACACAATTTATACTCTTGCGGGCCAGGAGTAACATGCAGTTTATGCTCATACCTTAAGGAGCGTAGGCGACCTTCATGGGAAGTATTGCTTCAGAAACATGTCATGGATTGGACCAATTCTCACACCGTCTTGGTCTACAATTTTATAAGCACCACTTGAATATTCCTCCTTCACAACATATGGCACATCCCATTTTGATGTAAACTTGTCACGGATGCGTTTGTTAAGGATTATGGGTCTCTGGACTGCTAAGACCAAGTCTCCCACTTGAAATGATCGAGGTCCCACCTTCTTGTTGAATTCTCTCGCAAGTCGAGCTTGATAACACTCCAACCTTTGTTGTGCTCCCAATCTCTTCTCATGCAATGCCTCCAACTCTGCTAGATGAAGTTGAGCACTGCTTTCAGTTGTAACTCCCTCTTGGACTACTATTCACAATGACAAAATTTTCTTCTCCAATGGAAGGACTGCTTCTACGCCATACACCAATGAAAACGAAGTCGCTTGCGTAGCCATTCTAAAGGTTGTACGATATGCCAAGAAAGCTTCACCAACTCTCTCATACCAGTCCCTTTTATTCTTTGCAACTACTTTCTTCAACAGGTTATCAAGTATCTTGTTAAAAGCTTCAGCAAGACCATTGGCAGGTGTATTGTACATTGAAGAATTATGTTGCTTAAAACTGAACTTCTCGCACAAACTACTCATGAGTTTATTGTCGAAGGGTGTTCCATTATCAGTAACTATACATCTTGGCATGCCATATCTAAAAATTATGTTTGATTTGATAAAATCAACAACATTTCCCTTCTTTACCTCTTTTAATGGTACAACTACAACCCATATAGAGAAATTGTCAGTGGCAGCCAACATATATATTTGTCCTTTTGATGACTTTTGAAGAGGTCCAACAATATCTAGTCCCCATGCATCGAAAGCCCATGAGGCTACAGTTGGATGTAGAGTCTATGGATATTAATGGATGTAATTAGCATGGAATTGACACGCTTGACACTTTTTGGCATGCTCCAAGCATTCCATCACCATTGTTGGACAATAGTAGCCCATACTCTTGATGCAAAAATGAAGTTTAGGCCCTAATTATTGTGTTCCACATGTACCAGAATGTGCCTCCTCCATTGTTTGTTGAGCTTCTTCTTTGTCAAGACATCACAAATATAGTCCCTCATAAGAACGACAAAACAATATTCCCTCGTGAAAGATGAATCGTGGTGCCCTTCTCTTAATGTCTGCTCTTACTCATCGATCCTCAGGCAACCTTCCATGTTCAAGATACTCAATCAGTGGTTTTCTCTAATCTTCATCTTCAACCACTCGAACAGATATATGGTGGCTTTCATTGATTTGAAGATCACGATAACCAGGAATAAGCCATCGATGTTATGCATGCACCTTTGTAGTCTCATTTTCTCTGAGTGCCATTGTTGTGGACAAGTTTTCCAAAGCATCCACCATGCGATTTTCTTCTCCTAGGATGTGATTTAAGAACACTTGATCAAGCCTTTTAAGTAAGAAAGTAGCATATTGGTGATATCACAAAAGATCTTCCTTCTTTACCTCGTAACTCCCCAAGAGTTGATTGATGATCAATTGAGAGTCACCGTAGATATCCAATTAAGGAATCTTCATATCTGATGCCATTTCAAGGTCCAAAATCAAAGCTTCGTACTGTGCAGTGTTGTTGGAACATGTTTCACCTAGAACAAATTAAAATGGTAAGATTAGTCTTTCTGGAGATATCAACACGACTCCTGCCCCCGCACTATCTCGACGTGCAGATCCATCAAAGAATATCATCCTTGCCAAAAGTTCTTCGATAAAAAATGCATCTTCATTAGGAAAAGCATCTGAAGTTTCCAATTTTCTCGGAAGAGGGTGATCAGCAAGGAAATTAGCAAGTGCTTACCCCTTCATAACTTTTTGAGGTGTGTATATGATCTCATATTGATTAAAAAATATAGACCATCTTGCTAGGCGTTCGGAGAGAACTGGTCGAGTCATTACGAACTTCACAGGATCAACCCAAGAAATTAGCTTGATAGTGTACGCTTCAAAATATTGCCTCAATTTTTTTATCGCATAAAGCAATGCTAAGCACATCTTCTCAATGGGCGTATAATTCAACTCATCTCCTATCAAGGTCCGACTTAGATAGTACAATTCTTGTTCCTTCTTAACTTCATTCTCTTGAGCAAGAAATGCCCCAAGTGATATCAATGGCTTTCCAGGAGTTGGTGCCCCTAATACAAGTGAATTCAACAAGTATCTTTTGATGCTTTCAAAGCATTTCGACATGATTGGTCCCAGTGGAAAGGAGAATCCTTCTTTATTAAATGGTTGAAGGGTTGATATTTTCCGGCTAAGTTAGAGATGAATCTCCGAATGAATGCCAAATTTCCTTGTAGACTGTGAAGGTCTCTCAATTTCTTTGGCTCAGGCATTTTTTGGATGTCTCAATCTTTTCGGGATCAACTTCAATTCCATAGTGACGCACAATAAAGCCAAGAAACTTTCCTGAGGTAACTCCAAATGCACATTTGAGTGGATTCATCTTCAAGTCAAATTTCCTTAACTTCTCAAAACTAATTCGAAGGTCTTCAAGATGGTGTTCTCTTTGTTTCATCTTTACGACCAAATCGTCAACGTAACATTCCACCCTCTTATGAAGCATGTCATCAAATATGTTTTGCATTGCACTTTGGTAGGTGGCACCAACATTCTTTAGACCAAAGGACATCACTTTGTAACACTAAATCCCTTTTGGAGTTTGGAAAGCACTGTATTCTTCATATTTTGGAGACATTCTGATTTGATTATATCCGGAAGAACCATCCATAAATGACATAGCTTCATGCCCAGTTGTAGCATCAACCCTGAGCTCAATGATTGGAAGAGGGAAATCATCTTTTGGACATGCTTTGTTCAAATCTCGAAAATCTACCAGACACGTATTTGACCATTCTTCTTCTTAACAGGTACAATATTTGAGATCCACAATGGGTATTTCACTTCTCTGATAAATCCAGCTTCTATTATCTTGTTGACCTCCGCTTCAATTTGTGTTACCAACTTAGGGAGAAACACTCGTTATGACTGCTTTATAGGACGTGTTCCACTTTTTATCCCCAAATTATGAATAGCTATCCTAGGACTAAGGCCCGACATTTCTCTGTACGACCAAGAAAAAATGTCTTTGTACTCAACCAATAACTTGAAGTATTTCCTTTCTTCTTCTGGTGTAAGAAGTGCACTAATGAAGGTTGGGCGTAGATCTTCCAAAGTGCCTAGATTTAGTTCCTTGAGGTCGTCTATGGTTGATTGTACACCATTCTCCAGTTGAGGGGGAGCCTCTTGGACATCATCATCTGTATCATCTATGTGTGGACCTTCTTCCATAATTATGTGATAGGATGATTGTATCAAGTTTGAATCTTCCTCCTGACTTCCTACGAAGACTGTAATGGATTCATCTTCCTCCTGTTTAGTTTCTCCATAAAAATAGTTGGTGACAACAATTGTGCTTATTTTTACCTTCAATGAACCATCAGTGGTAATTGACAATATAGCCTTTTTCTTCATACTTGATGGGAAAACACTATGGATCTCTTTGTTGTCGGTTACATCACAAAAATCTCAAATTTCATGTTCCAACAACCTCTTTTATGGTGATGACTTCCTTTTGGTTCCCAAGTGATGAAATACAGAAGTCTTTGAAGTGGTGGCATATTCGTCCACTTGTTTAGAGGATTGCATTTTATCCTTGCGGCCCAATCTTTCAAATGCAGAGACACGAGGTGTCAATTTTCCAATGCGTTCAAACACCGAAGTCCGTCATGGTGTTTTACCTTTCTTAGATTCCCTTGTTTTTTATATAGAGGTCTGGTGGGATGAAGCTATTTCCTTTTTCTTAGATGAAATCTGTAGAGGCTCCGGCAATCTAAATCCTAACCCAAACCTAGGAGTGGCGACATGATATCTTTGCTTTCTCAACTGCATTTGAGACTTTCTAAGCCCGTGTATCATTTCACCAGTGAATTCATCCCTGAGTTCTCCTAACTTCACTAGATTTGAGAAGTCGTAACCTGATTTTTCAAAAATGTAAAGACCTTTTGATCAAAGTTCCCTTTTATCTTACCAACTTGGGTATTGCCTTTGGAGGGATCCAAAGCGATAGAGGGGACTTGTGCAACCGGGACAGTCATCTTCTCCTTCAAATCTTGGAATGTTATGTGACTGAATTCCTTCCTCGGTGGGTGGACTTGTTGAGTACATTCCTCTAGGAGTGGTTGTCCCTTTTTCGACGCTCATGTGGAATGTAGCGAAAAATTGGTTATTCATTATCAATATTGGTCTACATGTCTCCTTTAGATGGTGAGAGCTTAATGGAAACCTCTTCTGTTCTATTCTTAGACATCTTGATAGCGGCCCATTGAACTTTACTATCTTCAAGATCAATTGTGTCGGCTTCTATATGTTCCTCCATATTTGCTCTTCCAGAATCTATATAGAATTTTGCATCTGCAAAATATGACACCGTCTCAGTGAAGGGATTGATGTCTGCATCTATTTGGACTACTTCACCATCTTTCATATACTTCATGCACTAATGTAAAGTAGATGGCACCACTCCATTTTCATGAACCCAAGGACGCCCGAGAAACAAGTTGTATGATATTTTGGCATCTATGACATGAATCAAAGTGTTTGATTGCACGTCGCCAATGGACAATCCTACACGAAACTTCCATATAGATCATTGTCCTCCTTAATTGAAACCTTGGATCTTTAGGTTACTTTTGGACAATTCATCAACAGAGATCCCAAGTTTTTTCAAAATACCTTTTGGCATAATATTGAATGCCGAACCACCATCGATTTTGGAATGCGATTGAGATGTTGTTCTCGAATAGACCCTACAACAAACAAGGTCCTATTATGTAGCTTAGACCCTAACAACAAGTCATCATCTATGAAGGCAATTGTAGCACAACATGGGGCAACTTTTTCATTAGTTTGATGTTTTTGTGTTATTGCTGGATTATGTTCACCTTTGCTTCCCTTTGTTTCGTCTGTGCTGGAAATAACTTGTGTTGCACCAATTTGTCTACAGCAAAAGAATTTTTTTCAGAAAATAATCCATCTAATGTAATGGGCCTTCGAACCTTCTGTAATGAAGAACCATTGATCTTTTGGCTAGTACAAGGCTTGACGCTTTTTGATGGCTGTAGTTGATTCACATCACTCCTTGTTGCTCTTGTCTTAGGAAGTCGTATCCTAAGGACTGCTTGATGTCTCCGCTTTTTACGAGTAACTAGAGTCAACCATCAGCTTTATTGTCGTATTTCTCTAGTGAACCTTTAGGGGTTTTCCTTGGAAAGTCAACTTCAACAGGTGTGAAACTTTCGAATTGCAAGGAAATGATGTTTGGCATAATTTGGGACCTTGAACACTTGTTTTGATTGGATGCTACACTAGCACGATTCGCCTCCGCTTTTTCATCCATGTCAATGATGATTTTTTCTTCTCTTAGTAACATCATGATTTTCTCCTTAAAGATAAAGCATTTACTTGTCGGGTGGCCATGGACACGATGGAACTTGCAATATTTAGGATCACCAACCTTATTGATTTCTTCACGCCTCTTTGATTTCGAAAGATCGATGACTTTCTTAGCTAGCAATTCATCAAGAATCATAGGTACGTCTAAATATGGAAACGGGTAAACCTTGGCCTCTAACTCCTTCAAGGTAAGAAGTCGCCTGTCCTCCTTCAGATATTGACTTAGGGCTTCCTCTTCTTTTAGTTTCTTTTTGGTGATGACCTTTACAGAAGTTTCTTTCACCACCATAGATTCCTTAGTCTGGATCTTTGAAGTCATACCTTTCTTGAATTCCTTCTTTTCATTTTCAGATCAGTAAAATGACATGCCTTCCCATGGCTTGCGATGCTCAACTCCATGTCATGCGCTCGTGTAGCAAGTTCCTGAAAAGTTCGCGGTTTGATTCCTTGTAGTATGTATAGATGTCCCCAATGCATACCTTGAATGTATATTTCCACAGCAGATATTTTAGAAAGACTCAATGATATCCAACGATTGATGTAATCCACCAGAGGCTCATCCTTTCGTTGCTTAGTACCGGTCAACTTTATCATGCTTACGGTTCGGCAAGTACTATAGAAACGATTGAGAAATTCCTTCTCGAGTTCCTCCCAACTATTGATGGACTCGTGTTCCAGGTCGATATACCAGTCGAATGCATTCCCTTGCAGCAAACGAACAAACTGTTTTACCAAAAGGTCGCTTACATGCTTCAAGCGATTTAAGCAATATAGGTAGATTTTTATAACAATTACAAGTAAATGAAATAAATAAATACAAAAAAAAAAAAACAGTTAGCACGTAATTCCCTCTCCCTTAATGATCCCCAAAATTGTATCATATATGGAGAGTTAGAGTAAAACAAATTACAAATCGAAATGGATGAAATAGTAAACGAATAAATACAAATTCAAAATTAAATATTAAACAGAACTAAATCCATCTGAAACCCCTTCCTAGGCGGCTCTTCAATATCTTGAACCTTTAAGTTCAAAACCCTGTTAAAGTAGAACGAGAGATACATACAAGTTTAATAAGATCAATTATAAGGGAAGAATTCTAAAGTATTCAAGGCAGAAATGGATTTCAAACAAATCATGAAGCATATAAAATCAAGCACCAAGAAGGAAGGGTTAAAGGAAACTGACCCAAATGCTTCCTTTATTTTTTATACAATTTATGCATGAAAGTAGATAAACGTTAGTGTAAACAGAAAATTAAAATATATGAGAAAACTAACCAATTAAGCAGTTAATAAAAAAACAATGAAGTATTCGCAGGAATATCCGACCAGAACAACAACACAGCAAGAAAGAATGCTTAAAGTTTACCAGAAATCTTCTTCTTTTTGGGAAGAGAGAGTATTAATATTTTTTAGTGTTCAAGCGTGAGTAGAGAATGAAGAAAGGTGTTCTTTTTTATAACGAAAAGGGTCAGCAGTAAAAGGAAAAGGAATTAATTTTGATTCCATTAAGTTATATTTTCCTTATTCCAAAAGAAGCAGAACAAGCAAAAATTCTTTTGCCACAATAAAAGAGCACAAAATCAGTACAAGTAATAAGGAAAGAAAAAGTCAATACATTAACAAGCAAACAAACATAATTATTTAAGGCAGGATATAATTATATACCAAAGCAATGTTCACATATTATAATAATTTACCACAGTCAGACGAATAAGAAAATCTGCAAGAGGAAAATATTTGGCAAGGCTTATCAGCAAAGGGAAATCAATTCAAAGATTAGTAAAGGAATCAGTCAATATGAAGTGTCACGTATGAATTATTATTTTTACCCATGCATTAAGGCATATGCTAAGGTGATATCAAATTGACAAGAAGATGGATCCTAATCGGCAAGGAAAGCAAGACATAAGACATATTTTTAATAAGCAAATAGGGGAGTAAAATATTGCTAAATCTTGCTAAATT
The DNA here is from genome assembly GCA_036250505.1 of Solanum acaule. NCBI lineage: Eukaryota > Viridiplantae > Streptophyta > Magnoliopsida > Solanales > Solanaceae > Solanum > Solanum acaule. The sequence goes on from JAJOOR010044524.1 coordinate 7,692, forward strand.
GGACCCGAAAGATAACAATTCCCATCCAGTCCAAGTAATGATTTAGGACAATAAAAAAACAAAAATGAATAACCTAATCTTCAAACTTTGAGTGCACAATTAGCAATCAACAAACTTAATTAACACAAGCACGATAGTGAGAAAATGTTAGATCCGTAGCATGAATAATAATCACATAAAATTATAAAATCAGACATATAAAGATCTGGAATCAATATAATCATACCAACAAGCATGCAAATCAGAAAAGGTAGAAGTTAAGGCATGGAAATACACGAGGGAAAGGGATAATGACAAAATAATTTTGTTGCATGTTGATGTTGACCAGAGCTGCTGGCCAGAGTTTCGTGGCTCGCTGGTCGAAGCGAAAGAGAAGGGCGAGGGGTGTCGCCTTTCGACGGCGGCGGCTGCTTTCGCTTATGGCTGCTACTATTTCCGGCGGCTACTGCTACTGGTAGTTTCACCGGAATTGAAAAGAGGAGAGGAGAGAACGACAGAATGGAGAGGGTAGCGACTACCAACGAACGACGACAACTGTCTTCCGTTTGTCCTCCAGCGGTAGTGAACAAACGGAGAGGGAGAGGAGAGGTGAAAAGGGAGAAGAGAGGAGAGAGGAGGAGGGGCGATAGGCAGCCTTTGCCGGTTGCTGCTGGTTGTAGCTTTGAGGCACTACAAGAAACTTGACTTTTAGCGACCAATTCTTAACGAAGGGAAAGGAATCCAGCCGTTAAATGTACTTATAACGATCAATTTTATTTACGGTTGTTAAAGGCTTTTTTAGTTCAATTTTAAGTAATGGATAATATCGGGTTCTTAAAATTAATAATATCCTCTCGCTAAAATTAAGTAATTGATTAAAAAAAATAAGGCCCACTACCTTTTCCCCCATTTTCTCCAAACCCGAGAAACATAAACCTCAGAGTTCTCTCTTCTGATCCCAAAAATATATTAGGTTTTGTTAAAAGGAGTGGACTTTCTGCTAAAATTCTTTCAATTTTTGATTTGGAGCCGATGCAATCTCAATCGGTGTTGAAGGACCCAGTAACCAAGCATCTTAATTACATCTATGGAGATTGAGGGCTCGAGATTACCCTAAAACCTAGAGACGTGATTCAGTGCGTTGAATATGGGTATGCTATTCTTTTTTTTTCATCTATTGCAGTTTTCGCGACCATTTTACATCAAAGTAAGCCATTTTGGTCTTGAACTGCTTGGTTGGTGTATTCTATTGTGAACTACAAAAGAAGAAGAAAAGGAAATCAACTTTCTGATCATTCTCAACCTGTCTGCTCGTCGTTATCAGTAGTTACACAAAAGAACTAGCATGCTTATTTCCTGCTCATCTAGGTATGTTTTTGCAGTTTTAACCATCAATTGCAGTTGTGGAGCGCATAGTTTGTCTGATCATAAATTTACTCTCTATGTTTTAAGTAGGGTTATTTTTACATGGTTTTCTATCTACTTGTATTAATATTTTTGTCTGCTTGTGTTATTAAACTTAGAAGATATTTGGTGGTATCTTTGATTGAAAATAAAGTTGGTGAATGATTGTGATTATTGAATAATTTTGTTAATCCTTTCTGTCATTCTAGAGCTAAACTAAGTATTTTTTTTGCACCCAGAGTGGCAGGCAGTGATGCTTTTGAATTTAAAGAGAAAGATGACTAATTCTATTTCAATTGGAGGCTTCTAAAACCATGAACTAGATAAGAAATAAATATTTATGTGGTCAAAACAAAACTTTATTTCTGATGTAATAGTGTATTTAATGTAGTACTATGAAATAGATGAACCTTTGTTCTACACATACACATTTAGTATGTTGGAAAACAAAGAGTAAGATTGTTTAGGCAACAAAAGAAAATGCTATAGAGAGAGCAAACTCACTATGCATTCGAGCTATGCTTGATGGGAATCCTATTTCTGCGAGGACTACGTAAACTAACATGACATAACTAATGAATTTCTAGTTTAACTGTTTAGAAGTATAACAGATTTACTCATTAAAGGATGTGCAAGTGGTGTGCTTTTAAGACAATGTTGTTCATTATATAGTAGAGAAGATGTGCAATACATGTTAGATATTACAGTGAGTTGAAACTATAATGAAATATATATAGTTTCTAATTTTGAATTTTTATGTTGTACTGGCTTCCGGAGATATGGAAGCTGTTTGCACAAAGTTTTGTATTATCCTTTTGTGCTGAATTTCTTGACAATCCTTGTATATTCCTTTCTCCATTTTCATCAGTAGTTTAATTTTAATTTAGAGGTGTTTGCATGAAGCAAAAATCACATGTAATGAGATTTTGTTTTCCTGGTTCCATGAACTGAATATATTTATAAACTGATTTGATGAATAAGCCATTGCTGCAGCTTTTTCTTATGATCATGAGCAATATCAAGTGGTTTTATAACTTATTCAGCTCATGAGAACTTGAGAGCAAATAAAGTTTCTGTGCGTATCGATTTCATTGCCGCCTATTGTTTCTGCTCTTGAACATTATAGTATGTTACTTTTTGTCAGCTTGTTATGTATATTCTTATTCTTATCCTAATTTCCACGAGTCAAGTACTGCATATTATGTACCCTATGCCTTAGATACAAGTACAATTTTTATTTTCAATAACTACTTTCATACAATTATGAAAATTAGTTTTAACATGTTGACGAATTCTCAGTGATATTTTTATGATCAGTTAAGATAGAGTTATCTTGAGACATGGGTCTTTTGGAAACAACCTCTCTACCTTCATGAGGTAGTGGTACGGTCTGCAACACTCTTTCATCTCCAAAACCCCACTTAGTGAGATTATACCGGGTATGTTGTTGTTTTTTTATGATAATTTCTTTTTGACTTGATTGATGTTTGGATTAAGAATGTATAAAATCAAGTTCAGGGGAATGAATTCAAAAAGATGCAGAATTTTAAGTTGTATGAGTTGCTATTACTATACAATTTTATATAGTTCTCAAGAATTTGATTTAAATTCTCTTTCATATAGGTTCTTTAGGAACTGAACCTCTATTTGTTGTGATATATCGTCATTCCAATGTTGTTTCTACAAGATTTGTTTATGCAACATTAATAGTTCGTATAGTATAAGAATGTTGTCTTATCCAAAGAAGGCAACAGAGTTGGTTTCATATTATCATGGGGCAGAGAGTTGGTTTTGTATGCTAAGGCTGCTAGTTGTGATTATAATTATTATTTAGTACTTGCTATTATTAGCACCAACCTGAAAAGGGATAATGTCTTTTTGAGTTGTGACAAGAGAGAGGCTCACGTGACTCTTTATTTGGGACATGTATAAAATTTTAAGACATGGTTAATACTCATTATATATGAGAACATTTAGTTTCATATTTAACCAAAAAAAAAGGAGAAAAGGAATTGTAGTCACTGCCTAATGAAATGATCAGCATTGAGCTACAACAACTTAATATCAATGATACTGTAGAAAGGAATCAGAGAACTCAGTGGTTGTTGAGTCATACTAAATAACCATGTTCTTATAATTAACTCATCAACTTAGTTATTGGAACATTTTATCCTCATAAGAACTACCTTTTTTTTCAAACTTAAAGCTATGCAGAGCTTGGCATCTTCTCATTCTTCTAGGATTATTTTCAATTCTTAGTTGGTGAATAAAATATAAAGCTAAGATTTTCAAGCATGACTACCATCAAACTTATCTCTTTCCAATTTCTGCGTTTCTCGACTACAACAACTTAAAGACAAGGTGTCAGTTCTTGAATTGTGTGTGGACAACTGATCTGTAATCTTAAGTCGTTAGAGAGACACACTTTTATTTACTCTTAGTTACATTTAATTAGATTATCTCTTGTCTCATGTGCTAACTTGATCTTTTCATATGTCAAATACATAAAATACTTTCTTGATAATATGTGGTGGTGGCACTTAAAACTTAGGACCTCTACTTACTTTGTTATTATGTTGAATTGTGCCTTATATTTTTAACGGTTCAAAATTTTAAATGAGATTGGTTAAACAATTTAGCACTAATATATCTTCCTTTAACTTCTTGTAAAGTTAAATTTAAAAGGAAAACTTCTTTTAGAGTAGGATATGATATACTTACAACCTTGATCCTTAATGTAGCTTAAGTGTCAAATCTAAATTTTTTCATCTCTTTTTTTTTATTGATTGTGAAGCGTGTAACTTTTCCTTTTAATTATTGTAGATAGTAGTGTTGGAGTCCGGTGTTGATATATGTTGTTATGGGGAGTTCGTGAGGGCTTGCTATTGGCCTGACTTGTCCAGTATGTTGATGATGGTAGGCTTGATAAAAAGTGAGGCATTAGCGTATATGATTATCATGATGTTGCCACATAAACAGAAAGATTGCCTCTAATCTGAACTACTTGCACTTGAAATTTGTGATACAATTATAACTTGTTGAAACATGCTTCTTGCAATACCCCTCTTATATTCATCAGGTATCAATAAAAGAGAAGAAAAATCAAATGACAGGGATGTATACAATGACTCCACTAGTGTGACTCCATACTGGTGTAATTGTTCACTTCTTATTGCATAGCTTCTGTTGTGATAAGTCCAGGCTTCTATATTCAAATAGGACTTTTCTTATTCAAAAAAGAAGAGAAACTCTCTTTGGGCAGTTCCATTCAACTTAATTAAGTTCTCTTGTCGAATAAATTTAATTGGATAGTTCATAAAGATGTATTTATTTTCTTATTGATTAATTTTGATTTTGCAGAAAAAACTAACATCTGCTACTAAACTAACATGAAATTTTTCTTTTTACCGATGATAAAATTTGGAGTCTTAAGAATCTATTCACAAATAAAGTGCAGATGAGCAAGTCAATAACTAAAAATATCGAAGAACAAGTTGAAGACCAGAGACACAATTGTGTATTTTTTTTTTTGGAGTTGTTAAATATGTTTCCATTGCTACATAATTTTTTATATTTTATGTGTTTAATAAATATTATAAAGTTGATAGATATACTTTTGGTAATATGATAATTTAGTTCTTTGGAATTTACTATGAAACTTTATATTAATACAAATATTTCTCGTAAACTTTTAATGTATTTTATATATATATATTTACAACAATAATCATATAATAATTAGACTTTGAATTGGAACTTTACAAACAATTAACAAATATAATATTCTTTCACTAAAAGAACTGATAGGAACATATTTACCTCAGTAATCTAATATTATTAACGACCGGCATGTTAATTAGCGAAAGCAAATGTTGGTCGCTAAACAATACATATAGCGACCAGATTTTTTGTTGTCGCTAAAGATTTTTAACGATCAAATTTGGAATCCGGTCGTTAACTTTTAATGACGGAGCTTTTAGCGACTGGTGATGACCATTATTTTTCCTGTCATTATATGTTAATAACCACCGGAATAGGATCTTTAGCGACCAAATTTCTCCTCGCTAAAAGTGATTTTTCTTGTAGTGTAGGAATTCTCACCGGTCGGAGGTGCCCTCCACGCCGGAGCAAAGAGGAATGAGCAAGGGGAGGCGGCGCTTCTTTTGGGAGAGGAGAGGAAGAGTGAGAAAATGAAAGTAGGGTTTGGTCTTTTGAGTATTAAAATAGGAAAGTGATGGAGCTTTGATCTCATCCGTTGATTTGAATGAGATGGACAATTGGGATCTTAAATCAGATTGGATTGGTTGGATTTGGAATGGCTAAAATTGAAATAAAATTGGCTAGAATTGAAATGAAAGGGTTGTTACTATTAAAATAAATTGGAATTGAATAGGCTAGAATTACAAGGAATTAGAACAAAATAGAGTGAGATTTAAATGATTTGGATGAAAATTAAGGAAATGCTATTCAATTAATAAAATACTACGCATATTATAATATTTTCATACAAATTAAACACACTTAAATTTTAGAACATTTGAGTAAAATAAATATTTCGAGTTTAACTATCGATAAATATAATAATTTAACAATAATAAAAATAATTTCATTACAATAATTTTGGCAACTTATAAAATATGCATACTAAAATATATAATTTTTAGACAAAAACGATTAAGCTTTCAAACTCGATATATGTTTTAAAAGTACGTATTTAATCGAATAGCACTTCTGAAAGGGTTATAGGTAGGTCAAAATTGATTGTCAACAGCTGCCCCTTGGTTGCTAGATAATGAAGGATGAATTGTCAGGAAACTGATGTTTGCATAATCAACGACACAACTTTCAATGCAAGTGTCTACGATCGTGCAATAGTATAATAAACCAACCAAGGGTTGGGGTCGAGTCCCAAGGAAGTGGGCGTGAAAATTAGTGGTTAAGCACAAATGTGCTAAGGCTAATCGTAGCTAAAGATTTTTACGAGTGAAACATAGCAAATTAAAGGGGGACACAAAAGTGTCAATTAACAATTTGGGGGTTTTGTCACAAATATAGCAAAAACAGTAAAATTAATAAGAAATCTATAAATGAGAAGAGATTCTTAGGGTGTGACCGCAATATATATTGATTTAAATCGTTGGGTACATGCTTTCGATACGAAATTTTCAAGATAATAGTGACTAGGCTAAGCTTTAGATGTAAATAAGTTGCCCGAGCCCGTTTCAAATAGGTTCCTCTCGGACACCCATTTGCCCCATAAAGGTCAGCCTACGCCTTACCTGTAGCGACCCTAAAAATAGATAGGTGAAACTAGAGCCTAACGTATGAATTTTTAAAGTTTAAGCATAAATTGGAGTTATGAAATTGGAAGTAGTCACTTTTGGAAAAAAGTTCAGAATTTGGAAATTGGTGAAGTGTGGGAAATCAGTGAGTTTTTGGCCAACTTTGAGCAGTCATAACTCCTAGCTCAGGATGTTCCAGGAGTAGTTCCAGTTATGTTTGGAAAGCCCTTGGAACGATCTTTCCAATGCCACCGAGTTTGCTTGATTCCGAGTTCGTATGAGCGAGTTATGCCCTTTGAAAGTTGGGCAGTTGGCAAGGAGTCCGTCCGGAAATTTAAGGGGCAT
>JAJOOR010044525.1:0-15001 GCA_036250505.1 Solanum acaule
TTTTCCAAAAGTGACTACTTCCAATTTCAAGCTTCTTCATATTCATTTTAAATCGTCGGATGTTACACAATTAAAACGACATTACAAAAAAAAAACCCTCATAGAACCTCATTATAAAGTCAACACAAAGTCATAGGCTCTTGCTTAACCTATCATTTTTCCGAGTCGTTACATTATCCCCCACTTCTTTAATGGACTACCATTTAAGATAATTAAATAATCCTTTTCATTACGTGGCACATTGATGAACCTCAACCACACCTCATCCAATACTAGGTGTGGGCGATTGTAATCTAGTATAAAATCCAACGAAAGGTTGGGGTCGAACCCACAGGGAGCAGTACAAGTTCGAATTCAGTTACAAAGTTACAAATGTAATCTAATTGGTGGTAGGAATAGAAATTATCGTAAACATTTAGTTAAATTGAAAGGGGTGACAACAAATGTCAGATGAGAGGGATTGGTTTGCCAATAATCAACTGAAACAATTATGAAAACGGGGCGTTTTTCAACATTATTAAGAGGAATTATCGGGATGTGATTGATTATAGGCTAATTATGCTATATGGGTAATTGAAGTTTATTAATAATTTTTTGAATCGCTGTAGGTAGGCTAGACTATAGGTGCAATAGTTTTTTCTCGAACAACTATTACGGTTTAGGTGAGTTCTCTCGAACCTCGACAAGCTTAGCATTACAAAACAACCCAAAACCTTAATTTATCTACTCTTTTGAGCTAGATAGGTAGGAGCGAGTTAAGATTCAATCTCTCGAGCTGAACCCATAACAACCCACACACTACAATCATCAATCGATAACCTTGGTTTTAGAACCTCTCTCTCGAGCAATCCCAAAACACTAAGCTAAAATTATATTTGCAACTACAATTCATGAATTACTACTCACCTTTGATCAAACCCACATTAAAACAAAAATTAAATCATTAAACAACAATACCCATAATCTAATTAAGCCAATAATCATATGATCACACCCCAAAAATTGAGGTTTTAGCTACACATCATAAAAAGAGAGAAACAATTACCAACTTTATTAGCCATGATTTGGGTAAAAGTTTCCATGTCTCTACAATGCTCCAAAATTGAATAAATTCGAAAACCCAATTGCAATTCCTCAAAAATTTGTCTCAAAAGCTTCAAAGAAAACTAAAATTCTTCAAAACTCTGGAATCAGAACTGTGGGTACTCAGGGAAGACCCTTTTTCCTCTGTTTAAATTTCAATTTATAGTTTCGCAATTTTTGGCCTGAAAGGCTATTGGGCGAAGTAAGTCGCACCTCACCAACCTAGTCGGTGATCCGCCCTTTACTCCAATTCATCTTTGGTTTGTATTGGGCATTTTTCTTCAGGGTTATGTGACTTTAGGCGATCAAGGTTGCTATCGTGGAGTCATTCGATGATCCGCCGACTGCCCATTTCTGTCGCCAAGTCGGTTCCTCCCTAAGGCTGGCATGCTGGAACTTTGGGCGAGCTAAAGAGCCACTCGGTGGTTCACCGAGTGGTCTTGGCGATCACCAGGATCACTTTTCTTCACTTCTTCAGCTTGTTTTCTCCTTTTTGCCTGGTAGTGTCCTTGCCTTGCTCCTTAGCCTTTATAACTGCAAATCAACACTTTAACATTAGTTTAGAGAATAAATTAGGAATTTGAGGACACCTAAACTATCAAAATAAAGCCCTAAATGATTTGAAATCTCAGACTCATCAACACCCCAACTTAAACTTTTGCTTGTCCTCAATTAAAATCCAAGATCATTGGTTCAACAAGGATGTCTACAAACAGTGCTACTGAAGACTCAACATAAGTGCACACAAAAGGTTCAAACTACACATACAATGCTCAATTGTGCACTCAAATAATTAAATTGTGACTCACCATTATTAAGTGTACTCAAGCTCACAATGATTGCTTCAAATGCAAGTTCAAGCTCAACAAAGGTACTTAAATGTCCTCACAATAAAAAATGATTCCATATTCACACAAAACTTCACAACAATTTAAGGTCCTGAAATCACATACAACTCTCATGCTCATGAAGATGAACACATGTGGGACTCCAACCATAGGCTTGCCCTTATTTTCCAATCAATGTTCATTTCAGCTCACTCAAGATCACAAAGGTCTTTTAGGGCTTGTAATGGGGCTGAGTGTAAAGGTATGATCATTTAGGCTTAGTGGCTTCTACCTTCATGAAGTATGGCTTGAAAATCACTTCTTCTCATTCTCTTTCACATTAAACATGTTCATAATCCACCCCATTATTCAACTAAACATGAATCACCGGATACCCCATTTATTTTACTCCTTTCACACACTTTATGTAACACCTCGTAACTAGAAAGATCTAGAATTAGAAAGAGTCATTTTTGGAAAAAATGAAAATCTGGAAAATTGGTTAGATTATGTTAAGTTTGAGTTTTGGGTCAAATTCAAACGACCATAACTCCTAGATCAGGATGAGTTAGGTGTTCTTCCAGATACTGTAGGAAATATCTTGGAATTATCTTTCCAACGCCGCCAAGTTTACTCAATTCCGAGTTTGTATGAGTGAGATATTCCCATTTGAAGTTGGACTGTAGGTAAGGAAAGTCAAAACCGGATTTTAGAAGGGCATTATGGTCTTTTCACCGCCCAATTAATTAATTTCATTTTTGGTAATTAAGTTGGGCTTTAAAATGATTGGGTTCAGTTTACACTTTTGAAAAACAAGTTAGGGTTTTGAGAGAAGAGAAAAGAAGAGGAGAAAGAGAAGGAGAAGCAAGGAAATCGTCAAGTTCTTGTTGAATTGCTTGTGGATTTCGTCAAGGGGTGATCCCTACGAGGTATGAGTTCACATAGCGTTGGGTTCGTTCACCCATGCGCCAAACATCTTTATTTCAGTATGATTTTCGTCCTAAAAGATTGAGACTTTGATGTTCTTGAGTTGTATTCTTGAATTGCTTTCGTTCTTGAATTTGGGATGAGATTAAGGAGTTCTTGAGAGTTTAAGGTCGATTGTTAGAGTTATTTTTAGTTAGATTCTTATGTACATGTGCTGGGTATCTGAATCTAAAGGGAATTTGAGAAAAAGAATTGAGTTTAGGCGAATTAGGGGTTAGAAAATGAAGAAGGAAAAAGTCGGGCCAAACTGAAGTCCCAGTCCGCGTCGCGGACCTGCCCCACCTTTTCCTAGAATTTTCCTTTGCGTCGCAGAGTGATCACGGACCGTTCTGCCTCAAAATTTATTTCACAACCAAATATTTAAATGCATCTCCGCGTCACGGACTTGCTTCCAAACAGTGATTTTTTGATCTTTTCTCATGTTTAACTATCTAAAAACACTCCTAAACATCATGAAATCTTTCCTATCACAAATCACAATCCTTGAATCCATAATTCAATTCAAGGATCAGTTAAGAGTCAAGTCAAGAGAAGTTAAGAGCCAAGTCAAGAGGAATTCATAGAGTTTTCCAAAAGTCTTTTACAAACGTTTTAAGTTTGTTTTAAGACTTGAGTTTTGAGTTGAGTAAAGAGTCAAGTTTGAAGTTCATTTCTTCCAAAGAGTATATCGAGACTATGTATTCCCAAAGAGTTTAAAATGTTTTCACGTTTAAAACAAGAGAGAAATCTTTGATTTCCAAAAGAGCCTTTGAGCTAGTTTTTCAGTAAAGAGTAAATGCTTTTACAATTAAGCAAGAGAGGAAACTTTGATTTCCAAGAGAGCCTTTGAGCTAAGTTTTGAGCAATTATCTCAAACCACAGAGTTATGTTTTTAAACATATTGCGCTAGTATATTTTTGGAGTAGTATTGAGAATCAATATGGGGGAGAGTTCAGACAACTCCCAGCCCCCATAAACCATGTAGCCACCATGGGTAGAAAAGGGTCATACTTTTTAGATGATTCCTTAGTGCTTTTTAGCATAGACTAGTGGATCCACTTAGTAGTCAGGTTCTATACCCTCAGCAAGGTATAGGACGACCCTGGCAGCGTGAGGAAAAATGTTGTATCATCACAATAACTCTTAAGTGGTGGTTGTCGGTTAGAGAAACTCCCACATAAGTATTTTGTATTCTTATATACACAGAAGTATCTTGTATTTTTATATACATCCAGAGTTTTATTGTATCTTTGCATACATATAGAGTTACTATTGCATTTCTAAATACACAGAGTTATTATCCATGTTTTAAAAGCTTTTCTTTATATTGCATTCATATTATTATTTTATATTGAAATTAGTTAAGTTGAGCCCAGGTATGTTCTTTCAGTTCCGTTCAAGCTTATGTCTTGTTTAGTAATCCCCTCGCATGCTCGTACATTCAATGTACTGATGCCATTTGGCCTGCATCTTTTAATGATACAAATACAGGTGACCATGATCAGCATCCAGCGCATCGTTGATTCTAGTTGAGCTCCAGAGTTTGTTGGTGAGCCTCCTTACTTCCAGATGAGCCCTTTTATTGCTTTTTAGTAGTTTTAGTTCATTAGGATTTTGTGGGTCTTGTCCCGACATCCATCTCAGTTGTTTAGAGGCTTCATAGACAGTCAGATGTTAGTTCTTGAGTTTTCTATTTCCTGTTTTAATGGTTGAGACTTGAGTTGCCACTATTGGCCAGTGAATGCTATCTTGATGCATTCTAACTGGTTATTGAGCAGTTCAGTTTACTTTTAAATGTATTTTTCTTCATGAGTTAAGTCTTCCGCTGAGTAAGTAAGCCAGGCCAAGGGTTCGCTTGGGGCTAACAATGGTTCTCGAGTGCCAGTCCCGCCCAGGGTGTAGGCTCGAGCGTGACAAACTTGGTATCAGAGCACATAATTCAAGAGTCCTAGGGAGTCTATGAAGTCGTGTCTGTAGAGTCCTAGTTATCGGTGTGAAGCGTGCCACATCTATAATTAGGAGGCTGCAACACTTAGGAAATTTTCTCACTTCTTTCACACTCATTTCGTGCGTTCGAGTTTGATCTCTAAAAAGTTTCTTCTAACTCGTGCTTGCGCATATTTTTTCAGATCATGCCTCCACGAAGAGCTGTCTGAGGTCGTCCGGCTAGAAGGAATGTTGAACCATAGGAACAAAGGGTACCTAATGCACCAGAAGTGCAACCCCAATGATAAGTCACCAATGCTGAGTTACGTAAGGCTATCCGGATGCTGAGCGACGTTGTGACCAACCAAGCTGGGCAATAGAGGGGAAATCGATAGGAAGTGGCTGATACTTCGAGGATCCGCGAGTTCTTTAGGATGAATCCTCCGAACTTCACAGGTTTTAGTGTTACTAAGGATCCAAAGAATTTTGGTGAAGAGCTTCAGAAAGTTTTCAAAATCATGCATGTTGCTGATATTAAGAGGGTGGAACTAGCTGCATACCGAATGAAGGGTATCGCTAGGATATGGTTCGACTAATGGAAGAAGAACCGAGCTGAGGGAGAATTACCTACGAGTTCAAACTGCTTTGAGGCGGCCTTCTTGGGGCATTTCTTCCCCCGAGAACTGAGAGAAGCAAAGGTACAAGAGTTTCTAACTCTTAAGCAGGATTCTTTGAGCGTTCATGAGTACAGTCTGAAGTTCACACAACTTTCCCACTATGCTCCGAAGATGGTTGCTGACATGAGGAGCAGAATGAGTTTATTTGTTATTGGGTTGTCTCGTCTGTCAAGTAAGGAAGGCAAGACAGCTATGCTGATAGGGGATATGGACATAGCAAGGCTAATGATCCATGTGCAACAAGTTGAGGAGGACAAACTGAGGGATAAAAAAGAGTTTAAGAATAAGAGAGCTAAGACAGGGAATGAGTCCGGGCAGCAGAAGAGTAATGCCAACCGGTCATCTTTCCAACAAAAATTGAAGGGACCTGCTCCAGAATCTACTAGTGCACCTGCTCCAAAGAGCAAAAGTGAGTACAATAGTCAGAATTTCAGAGCCAAACCTGCTTATTCTTAGGGTAGTATGGCACAAGGGGGTAGTAAGCCTCCTGTATGTTCTAAGTGTGGTATGAATCACTCAGGGGCGTGTCGTGATGGCTCCACTGGTTGTTTCAAGTGTGACCAGAATGGTCATTTCATGCGAGAATGACCAAAGAACAAGAAGGGTAATGACAATGGGGGGCAATAGAGCCCAATCTTCTTCAGTTGCTCCACCAGACAGAGCTGCACCTAGAGGAACTACTTCAAGTACTGGCGGAGGATCAAACCGCCTATATGCTATCACTAGTGGCCAAGAGCAAGATGATTCGCCAGATGTTGTCACTGGTATGATCCAAGTCTTTAACTTTAATGTTTATGCTTTACTAGATCCATGAGCGAGTTTATCCTTTGTAACTCCGTATGTTGCGATGAATTTTAATATTCTTCCTGAGAAACTTAGTGAGCCCTTCATTGTTTCTACACTTGTTGGTGAGTCTATTCTAGCAGAGAGAGTCTATCGTGATTGTCCCATTTTTGTCAATCACAAGAGTACCATGACTGATTTAGTTGAGTTAGACATGGTAGATTTTGATGTCATTCTTGGTATGGACTGGCTTCATTCTTGTTATGCCTCAGTTGATTGTAGAACTCGAGTTGTCAAGTTTCAGTTTCCAAATGAGCCAGTCTTAGAGTGGAAAAGCAGTTCAGCAGTGCCTAAGGGTCATTTTATTTCGTACCTTAAGGCAAGGAAGTTAGTTTCCAAGGGGTGTCTCTATCACTTAGTCCGAGTTAATGACTCTAGTGTTGAGATACCTTCTATTCAGTCAGTTTCAGTAGTATACGAGTTTCCAGAAGTATTTCCAGATGATCTTCCCGGAGTCCCTCCTGAGAGAGAAATAGACTTCGGTATAGACATTCTTCCAGATACTCGTCCTATATTTATTCCACCATATAGAATGGCACCAACTGAGTTACAAGAGTTGAAGGAGCAGTTGAAAGATCTCCTTGATAAGGGTTTTATTCGACCACGTGTCTCACCTTGGGGCGCTTTGGTCTTGTTTGAGAAAAAGAAGGATGGTTCCCTTAGGTGTGTATAAATTACCGCCAGTTGAACAAGGTTACCATCAAGTATAAGTATCCTCTTCCGAGAATTGATGATCTTTTCGATCAACTTTAGGGTGCTACTTGTTTTTCCAAGACAGATCTCAAATCAGGATACTATCAGTTGAGGGTAAGGGAATGTGATATTCCAAAAATAGCATTCAGGATCCGTTATGGTCATTATAAGTTCCTAGTTATGTCCTTTAGTTTGACCAATGCGCCTGCAGCATTCATAGACCTTATGAATAGAGTATTCAAGCCTTATTTAGATATGTTTGTTATCGTGTTTATTAATGACATACTAATCTATTTGAGGAATGAGGAAGATAATGCTAGCCATCTCAGAATAGTTCTCCAAACTATAAAAGATATGGAGTCGTATGCCAAGTTCTCTAAGTTTGAGTTTTGGCTTGAGTTTGTGGCATTCTTAGGCCATATTATTTCTGGAGAGGGAATTAAAGTTGATACTCAGAAAATAGAGGCAATGCAGAATTGTCCTAGACCCATATCTCCAACTGATATTATGAGTTTCTTGGGTTTGACTGGCTATTATTGAAGGTTCGTAGAGGGGTTCTCATCTATTTCATCCCCTTTGACCAAGTTAACTCAGAAAATAGTGAAATTTCAATGGTCTGTAGCTTGTTAGAAAAGCTTTCAGGAATAGAAAAAGAGGTTGACTACTGCCCCAGTATTGACTTTCCAAAAAGGCACACAAGACTTTGTTGTTTATTGTGATGCGTTTAGAGTTGGTTTGGGCTGTGTGTTAATGCAGAATGGCAAAGTTATCGCTTATGCCTCGAGACAGTTGAAAGTTCATGAGAAAAACTACCCAACCCATGATCTAGAGTTGGCTGCCGTAGTATTTACTTTGAAAATATGGCGCCATTATCTTTATGGTGTTCATGTGGATGTATTCACCGATCACAAGAGTCTTCAGTATGTGTTTACTCAGAAAGAGTTTAATCTCAGACAAATGAGGTGGTTAGAATTACTCAAGGATTATGACATGAATATTCTTTATCACCTAGGTAAGGCTAATGTTGTTGCTGATGCCTTGAGCAGGTTGTCTATGGGTAGGCTAAGCCTAGGTGAAGTGTGCGAATCAGGCTAAGCCTGGGGTGATTTCTGCATATCAATCACTCTCTCTGTCTGGTTATCAGTGCCCGGTGTCTCAGCATCCTTGGCTCCACTAGAGCCCACCATAGATGTGCCCCTCAACGAGGCCTGCATAGCTGTCTCCACCATGGCACCCTTTAGGTCCACCAAATCATCGTAGACAGTCTCATCTATCACACCAAGCTTCTCTTCATTTGTCTCATCCTCATACTCGATAGTTACATCATCAGCCCTAGTATCATCTCTGGTCGTAGGAGTCGGAGGGACCTCAGAACTGGCTGGAATATCAGTGCTCGACATATCGGGAGCCTCCACCATCTCAAACAACATAGTAAAATCAGTGGACTTCAGATGGTCCACATCCTTTCTCAACCCAGTAATATCGGCCTTCAAGGTCGTCACCTCATTTGTAGCACCTCGGGTCTGCTCACAGGTTGCGACTCTAATAGTAAGGGCATCTAGTGCCAACTTGTGATCCCTCATCTCAGCCTAAGTGGGGCCAAGGCAACAACTATTGTCCGCTCTATCATCCCAGGCATAACAACCTCAACTCGGGGGGCACGCACATCGACTGGATGATCCAGATGGCCCATCTTGTACAACATGGCCTGAGTGATAGGGGGTCAGGAAACAACAACAGTAGAAGAAGTAGTGGGAGTGGGTGCAGTACATGAACCATGAGCACCAGAAAAAGAAGGTCCAGAAGTACCTGAGGGCCCACTATCTTGAGGGGGCATGATTACCTCTGTCGGCAACATATCAACATCAACCTCCAGGGATGTATCCACCGGTGCTACCCTTTTCCTGTCAGCCTCATCCCGTAAGTACTCGGCCTCAATACATCGGATGTCAGTAGAAAATGTGGGTGTCACCTCCACATTCATCTTCTCATCTCTAGGAACACGGTCTCGTCTGCACAACTCAGTAATCAGCACAAGGAAAGGAAGTGAGGTCTGGCGCTGTTTGGCCTTCATGGCCATCTCCTGCTCAATCAACAAACCCAAATTTAGCCTCTTCCTAGCAATAATGGACCCAAGGCAAGCTGCCTTTGGGTGGCAGATGATGGACTCGTTGTGAGATGGCATAATAGTGCTACTGATGAACCCGAACCAGTATCTGGTAGTGACATTCAGGTCCTTCTTCTCTATGGGTGCACCTGCCTCTATCTACCTCGGGGTGGCATCAGAGAGAAGGGGTGTCAGCCAACCCTTTAGATCCTCCAAAGTTTTCTTCTATACCAGGTGAATGAAGTAATGCATAATATCCAAAGAGCATCCTAGTACCACATTTATGTCTGAGCAGCAGCATTTCACTTTCTTTTCCCGAACTACCACGAAGTCCACCGGTTTGAAGGCACTTGCCTTTTTCTTCCCCTTTGGCACTAGCTCACCGTAGGCTGAATAGAACTCTCGGACCCAAGTAGGAATGTAGGGGCCCTGGGGTTTTGTAAATATCTCAAACTTGTGGAACTTGATAGTGTTACACACCTCTGGATACCTGTCCACCACACCATCGGTTGACAACCTCTTTTCTTCTAGAATGGTCGTCAAACCCTCGGCCTTTAGTCGGTTTAGTGACCGGGGAGGAGGACCTGAATTGGTGGTGCCGTGACTACTGTCTATGCTGGGGCTACAACTGGAGGACGATGAGGCACTGGGATCCTAGAAGGATCATTCATCACTTTGGAGCGTAACTCCGCTCTCTTGGCCTGTAGCAACTGATCATCCTCATGCTCAGAGATAGAAGCCTGAGAGTCACTCTGGGACCCATCCTTACTGCCTGAGGTGGTGAGGTGGGTGGCGTAAGCCCCCTCACTGTCGGAGCTCTCCTCTACAGGTGTAACGTTGATGGGTGCCTTGCTCGTTCCTTTACCTCATTTCGGAGGAAGTTTGGTAGACTTTACCCCGGAAGCAGCTGTTTTCTCATCAATAGTGATCCCACGTGCCCGCTTTCGATGTGGTATGCCTCTACCAGCTACTTTGGGTCTAGCCATGCTTGCAAAACCATGTGAAAAACGTTAGAGAAATTTCAAAAAAAATCGTTACAGGAAGACTCGCCGAATTGATCGGCGAGTCGTCGAACCACTTTGGCGAGCCCGGTCAGGCTCGCCAAAATTTCCAGAACAAAAAATTTCAAAAGTCAAAGCTGGCCGGCAATGTCTTGGGCCATACGGCAGATTGTCGACACCAATCGATGAACTAGAAGTAGCTCGCCGAAAGTTACAGAGTCAACCCGGCGAGCACAGGCGTATCGCCAAAAGTTACAGAACACAACCTCAACATTTAGCGAAATAAAAGGTGATCTAGGGGACGTTTGGCGAACCATCGAACCCTTCGACGAGCTCGACCCAGCTTTCCAAATGGCCCAACGTGCCAATTTTTCACCCCATATTTAAAATCAAACCCGCAGCCCATGAAATCAAAATTAAACACCAAAGACATGCAACTAACAACAGACCCATATGACCCATGCTCTCGGGGTACTCAAACTTCCCCCGATTTGGCCAAAATTAGCCAATTGACGTCTTTTGCCCTTAAGAATGACGTTAACGGGTCTATCATCGGGCGAAATTCAATAATTAGCACAAATAGGGGAGACTCAGACTTCATCCCGCTAGACCCATAACATTTAAAACACAACTCAACAAATTAAACTCGATACTAATAAGTAACGACATGGGAATTTATGATTTAAGGCCAATTAATTACGACTTCACTTATGAACTGGCAAACCACTTATCAACGATCAACGAAACACAAAACACACAACAATATCAACCACAAAACAACAAATGCATTTGATTTCAACAAACTATTTAATTTGGGGTTTGCAAAATCAACCTTTAGTACCAAAGGATTTGAAATGCTAGGAAGCAAATAATCCCAAAATTCCACCCTGAGCAAAGATTTAAAATGAAACGAGAGTAAAAATGCAAGAGTACGAAAAATCTAATATCGGTATGATAGTACGGGAGTTGTAAAGATGTGAGAGTGAAGGATTTTTGAATTTAAAACCGTTTGACCCTTTTAAAACCTTAGAATTCGCGTGCTAGTCGGTGAAGTAAGTCGCGTTTTCCGACCCACTCGGCGATGCGCCGAATGGTATTTTGGCTCGTCAAGTTATACAGAACTCCCAACAATTTGGGGATTCAAACGGCGGGTAAAGTCGGGCTCGCCGACCTGTTCGGTGAGTTGCCGACTAAGCTTTTGGCTCGTTGAGTTTTACATAATACCCATCAGGCTTGGTGGTTCAAATGGCGGTCCAAATCGAGCACACCGACCTGTTTGGCGTGTCGCCGATTGGACTTTTAGCTCGCTTACTACTCTATTTCCAACACTTTCCACTTTTCAACCTGCAAAATCAACACCCGTTATTCAAAAGAAAAATTTAAAAGCATAAAAAACTTGGGTTGCCTCCCAAGATGAGCCTTATTTAACGTCGTGGCACGACGAATATACCAATTCAAACTTCATTTTTAGGGTTGGGCATTGTGTCACTAGGCAACCCTCCTTTTGGCCTTGGATTCAAATGAGTCGAGATTTGACCCATTTGTGTCTCCAGCTGTTTAATAGAGACTGAGTGAGAAATCACCGTTGTCTGATTGAGAGTTGAGACATCCTCCTTTATCTCTTTCAACAGTTTGTCCGACCCTTCTACCTTATTGAGAATGTGTGCCAGCATATCTTCCATATGGAACTTCTATGGGTTAGCTCTTTACTCTTTAGGCTTTTGGCGTTCATGAGATGGAACATATCTTTCCTTTCCTTCCAAGTAGCATTACGGTCACGCCATTCTCTGTCACGGTTTCTCCATCCATCATCTCTATTCCAACCTGGATTTCCACTCGGCCTTGGATAATTTGGACGAAACCCTCCTCCTTGATTTGCAAGGAAGTTCACTTCCTCATTATACAGCGACTCAAAATGCCCTTCATTAGGGTTCTCTCCACCAATCCCAACAATATTTACACTTTTCAACCCACTATCTATCACATTTTTCGACAAGATATCCAGCTGGGTCATCATTTTGGCCATGTTTCGGTCTCTCTCTTGATCCTTCTCGATCTTCTCTTTTGTCATTCTAAAGGTGAGAGGAGACACTTGATCCTCGCGAGTATACCATCTTCTGTTTATCTTGGTCATGGCATTGAGAAGATGGGATGTTATCTCATAAGGTTGTTGCATTATACCCTGGGAACAAATTGATCAGTAACACCTTTATTCACCGGGTCAAGACTCCTATAGAAGTATTGTAACAACACGTTGTTTGACAGTCTGTGAGTCGGGCATTGAAGTACCAACTTCTGAAATCTCAACCACATCTCATGGATTGGTTCAACTTACTTTCAAGAGTTTGAAACCTTGAATACTATCTCTGAGTGTCATCATCTTTGACGGGAGAAAGAACCTTACGAATAATGCTACTGTAAGCTCGTCCTAATTGGTGATGGAGTTCCTCGGTAGATCAGCTAACCATTTGGTAGCTTCACCCATCAAAGATAATGGGAACAACCGAAGACGTACTGATTGTTGTAATATGTTCTTGAATGTGAATGGACCACATACATCCACGAAGTTTCGAATATGCTCATGTGGATCATCATGGGCCACCCGTCCATATAGTCCCTTCATTTGTAGGAGCTGCAGTATTGTGCTAGTGACATAGAAGACAACATTCCCCTCAACAGGAGGTAGACGTATCGCACCAACACCACCCAATTGAATCGGGTCATTCACATCGTTCAGATTTCCAATATCATCTTGGTGGCCAACTTGGCTACCATTACCCTTGTTCACACTAATTTCTTCCTCTGTTCAAAACAAGCCAACACAAACACAAAATAAAGTAAGTCGATTCAACTACAACACAAAATGATTACCACTCAAACTTCAATAATAGAATTCAAAACACCACTCCCTGGCAGCAGAGCCATTTTTGATAAATTCTCAACCACACCTCATCAAATATTAGGTGTGGGCGATGGTAATCTAGTATAAAACCCAATGAAAGGTTGGGGTCGAACCCACAAGGAGCAGTACAAGTTTGAAGTCAGTTACGAAGTTACAAATATAATCTAATTGGTGATAGGAATAAAAATTATCGTAAACATATAGTTAAATTGAAAGGGGTGACAACAAATGTCAGATGGGGGGATTGGCTTGTCAATAATCAACTAAAATAATTATGAAAACAGGGGGTTTACAAAATATTAAGAGGAATTCTCGGGATGTGATCGATTATAAGCTAATTATGCTATATGGATAATTGAAGTTTATTAATAATTTGTTGAATCGTTGTGGGTAGGCTAGACTACAGGTGTAACACCCCGCTACTAGAAAGACATGGAATTAAAAAGAAACCATTTTTGGAAATAATCAAATTTGGAAAGATTGACAAAATTAAGCTAAGTATGAGTTTTAGGTCAACTCCAAATGATCATAACTCCTATCTCAAGATGATTTAGGTGTGATGCAAGATACCGTATGAAATATGTTTGAATTATCTTTGCAACGCCACTGAGTTTGCGCAATTTTGAGTTCGTATAAGGGAGATATGCCCATTTGAAGTTGGACTGTCTAGATAAGGAAAGTCAAAACCGGATTTTAGAAGGGTACTTTGGTCTTTTCACTATCCTATTAATTAAATTCGTTTTTGGTAATTAAGTTAGGGTCTAAACTGATTTGGTTCAGTTTACGCATCATAAAAAAGAGTTAGGGTTTTGAGAGAAGAAAAATAAGAGGAGAAAAGAGGAGAAGAAGCAAGGATTCATCGATTTCTTGAGGAATTGAGTGCGAATTTCGCCAAGGATTTAATCCTACGAGGTATGTGAGTTCACATAGCGTTGGGCCAGTCACCCACACACCAAATATGTTTATTTCAGTATGATTTTCATCCTAAAAGATTGATACTTTGATGTTCTTGAGTTGTATTCTTGAATTTGGGATGAGATTGAGGAGTTCTTGAGAGTTTAAGGTCGATTTTAGAGTTGTGTTTGATTAGATTCTTGTGTACATATGCTGGGTATCTGAATCTAAAGAGAATTTGAGAAAAATAATTGAATTTAGGCGAATTGGGGTTAGAAAACGATTAAGGAACAAGTCGGAAAAAATTGGGTACAAGGTTCGCGACGCGGACCTGTTCCTCAGGATTGATAAAATTTTCTCCACGTCGCGGAGTGGTCATGGACCATTCCGCCTCAGAATTTATTTCGCGGCCAAATAATTAAATGCATCTCCACGTCACGGACTTGCTTCCAGGCAGTGATTTCTTGACTGTATCTCATGTTTAACTATCTAAAAACACTCCTAAACATCATGAAATCTTTCCTTTCACAAATCACAATCCTTGAATCCATAATTCAATTTAAGGAAAGTTAAGAGTCAACGCAAGAGAAGTTAAGAGCCAAGTCAAGAGAGTTCATAAAGGCTTCCAAAAGTCTTTTACAAATGTTTTAACTTTGTTTTAAGACCTGATTTTTGAGTTGAGAAAAGAGTAAAAGATTTGAAGTTAATTTCTTCAAAAGAGTATATCGGGACTATGTATTCCCAAAGAGTTTAAATTTTTTTCACATTTAAATAAGAAAGGAACTGAGATTTCCAAAGAGCCTTTGAGCTAGTTTTCAGAAAAGAGTAAATGCTTTCACAATTAAGCAAGAAGGGAAACTTTGATTTCCAAGATAGTTTTTGAGCTAAGTTTTGAGCAATTATCTCAAACTACAGAAAGAAGTATGTTTTTAAACATAAGAGCTAGTATTATATTTTGGGAGTAGTATTGAGCACCGATATGTGGGAGAGTTCAGACAACTCCCAGTCCCCATAAACCATGTAGCCATCATGGGTAGAAATGGTCATACATTTTAGATGATTCCTTAGTGCTTTTTAGCATA
>JAJOOR010044527.1:0-13356 GCA_036250505.1 Solanum acaule
TCTCTCTCTCTCTCTCTCTCTCTCTCTCTCTCTATATATATATATATATATATATATATATATATATATATATAGTGCATTCATATAAAATTAAATTAATTAACTATCGAATTTTGAAAGTCATTTCTTACAATTGAGATGGAAGAATAAAATTTACATTTTTGACACCTTTTAAAAGTATTTAACAATACTATAAGTTCATTGTATTTTAAAAAATATATCAATTTAATCCTATCATAAGTGAAATTTTTATTAATAATTATATTTATCAGTATGAACGACATAAAATTTGAAGAGAAAACAAAAAAAAAATTAACTTTACTTTTAATAAATAAATGAAAATTTAAAATATTAAATGTTAAGTTATAATAACATTAAATAATATTATAAAAATAATATTTTAAGTCAGTAACCGAACCTATATTGAGATAGAAATTGAATCTTAGGATAATTATTTTCTTGTTTATAATAAATGTTTGAATTTGTTTATTTTATCTTTGACCCATTTAATGTAATTTTGGTAACTAACATCTAATGAAAAACAAATCTCATATGTTAGATTGGTTATTTGATGGACGATCAAGATTAAATCCCAGCCTCTATAAATTGGTCATCCCACTCCACTCACTAGGGTTATCATATAATTCTCTAGAAACTTTTCGGCCGCTGACAGTTGTGATAACATAAGGTTAGAACAAGGAGGTACTATAATAATGTCTTCAGGTATGTTTCTATAACATCTCTTTATAAATCATATTGTTTCAAATTGTAACGTGCATTAAGTTATGTTTACAATAAAAAATTTAAGGTAAGATATTATATATGTGAATATTTATTAATCGGGACTATACCGCAACTCTTGACCAAAATCCTAACTTCCAAATTTGGACCAAACCCTGACAGCAGACATAGAAACAAACTTTTGAATCAAAATACTACCTCGACAACCGACTTGGGACCCATCTTTTGAATTAGAATACGACCCAGACACCAAACCTCGACGACTAATTTGAGATCCAACCCCAGCTCCTGAATTAGGCTCGAATTCTGAATCATGACCTAGCCTTGGAGCCCACCCCTACACTATAACCCAAGACCCAAATCGAGACCCAATTTTTGTACTGGTATATAAATTTCAAACCATGACCTGACTCCAACACCTATTCGGGACCCTATTTAGAACCTAGTTTCTGAATCGGAATCTGCCCTTGATACCCAACCTCAAAGACTGATTCATAATACCAATCTGGCACATTACTTGGGATCTGACCTTGACTCTTGACCGAAAACCATATTCTAACACCCGACTCAAATCACTACACAAACACCCAACCCAAAATTCGATCTCGAATGCTTACCTAGGATTTTTGACACCCAAATTGAGAATCGACCACAAGCTGATTCGAAAATCGAGAGTTGGGTCTCCAATCAGAGTCGTAAGTTTAGTCTTGAATTAAGAATCATGAGTCGGATTCCAAATAAGTATCAGGAATCGATAATCGGGATTTGATTTAGGGTGGGAAGTTGAGGTGTGAGATTGAAAAGGAATTTTTGAAAAATGTTTTCCTTATTATTTTTGGAGGTAAGTCATTTTCCATAATTTTGAGGAAATTAAATTTATTTGGAAAACATTTAAGTCAACCGAACATGAAAAATTTGAAATCATTTTCCAGAAAATGTTTTCCTTCGTACTAAACACAAAACTTGTGTCTTTATCTTATTTTTTTCTCCCTCTTTCAAATGATAGTTTATTTAGGAGGGTGATAAGAAAACACAATGGGTATATCATGTATATAAGTCTCTATTATGATCTTTGTCTGATGTTTTATATCTTCTGATTTTTAGAAAATGGTGTTTTCTTCGCAGCTTCATATCCAAGTTCAAGACTATCATCTCTGCTTTTATCACGTGGGAAAAATAGGAATGTAAATTTTCCTCCAAGGAAGAGGATTTGTGTCACTACCACTTCTGAAAATTTTGAGCAAAGGAATCATCCTTCCATTGAAATCTTTCTTGAGGTATTCAAACGTCTTCCCAATGGAAAAGAGAGAAGTGTATGTGCTTGTGTTTCCTAGCGCTGGCTTACACTTTTAAGCAGCATTCGCAAGGATAAGATTGCAAAATCTAATGGTATAGAAGGTGAGGGATATCTTGTCAGGTCCCTTGTTAGTAGTGAGGCCACAGATGTCAGACTTGCAACTATTGCCGTTGGAGCTGCAAATTATGGAGGTTTGGCAAAGCTATCTATTCGAGGAGACAAACTATGTCATGGTGTGAGTGATGGTGGTCTCAAGGCTATAGCTTGATGTTGCCCTACTCTGAGATATCTTTCCTTGTCGAATGTGTCTTTAGTTGGTGATGAAGGCTTATCTGAGATTGCTCATGGGTGTCATCTGTTAAAGAAGCTTTATCTTTTCCTGTGCCCAAAAATTATCGACAATTCTTTGTTGAACATTGCAAAGAACTGTACTCACCTGACCTTCTTGACCATAGGTTCTTGTTCAAAGATTGGAAATAAGTCTCCCAAAGTTGTGGGTCAATACTGTCCGAACCTGAAGCTCGTCGTATTGAAAAATTTTCCACTCATTGGGGATCGAGAAATTGAAGATCTCTTTTATTCAGCTGGTCATATTTTAACAGAAGTAGAGCTCTAGGCACTACACATTAGCGGCATTTCTCTAAAAATTATTTCACAACATAGAACTGCACTGACAAGTCTAGTTGTTGGTGAACATCGAAGAGTAATAGTGAGGAATTTCTGGGTCATGGACATTGGTCAATGTATGCATAAGTTGAAGGCCCTTTCAATAAGTGCTTGCAATGGAGGCAATGATTTGGGTCTTCACATTATCTATAAAGCTTGGTGGGCTTATTGCTGTAATAGGTAGATTGTATCACAAACTAACTCAGATAGAGCTGAGTGGGCTTATTGTATAACTAACGAGGGGCTCTTCCCTTTTGTTAAGAATTGTGCAACTAATTTGGTGGTGGTGAATCTAAGCGGGTGTGTCAATATTACAGACATATCAGTTTCAGCCATAGTTAAGTTGAATGGGAGATCTTTGAAGTTTCTGCTCGTAAATGGCTGCAGACATATTACTGATGCAACCTTAGTAGAAATTTGGAACTCTTGCTGGATGCTTAATGCACTCGATGTTTCCAAGTGTGGAATCATCGATTCAGGGATTAAAACTTTGTCTAGTGCTATACAGCTTCATTTGCTGATCCTCTCACTATCTGGTTGCCCTTTGGTGTCAGACAATAACTTACCCTTCTTTGCTCGATTTAGTTCAGAACCTTCAGGGCTTGAACATACAACGATGTCCCAACATCAACTCTATCACAGTTGATGCACTTCTAAAGATAAATCCAGGTTGTGATATACTTTCCTAACCAGGTGTTGTCTTGTATTTGGGTTTTATCTAGACTTTTCAGCTTCCGCTACAAGGAAAATACATAGTTTTTCAACATTTTTTTTGCTTTTCAAGCATACATGTGTTAATTTGCATTTTCTAAATTAGCATAAGATTTAATGGGTATCATTGTTTCTCATTATTGAGGAATAAAGATAAAATGCTAAGTTGGCTTCTCTACTTCAACATTCATCATATTCATTTTATCTTTTCCAAATAAGTACCCAAGTAACAGCCACATACCATGCGAGGTTGTGTGGTTTAAGAGGAAAAGAGGAGAATTCCTATTTAAAAATTTCTAATTGCCAACAGAGTTCGTGCGCATACACTAATGTTTTTGCCTCTACTCTTCTCTCTATCTGAGAGTTAGGTTCATTGAACTCTATTTATTTTGTTTCAATCATATATGTAACAACATTTCATTGAATATTCTAATCACATTTAAGGAAACAATTAAGTGAAAATTACCCAAGGATCTTTCTGAGTAAATAAAGAGGAGCATATCTATATCTTTTTTTGTACCTTACCATTTTTAGCATGTACTGATCATTTAAAGTTTCACATTTATATTTTATACACTTGATGACGCTTTACATGAACTCCTCATTTTTTGAATGCATTCCCTGTGAGAAAGCATGTTATAGGTAAAGACAACTTTCTATGAATCCACCAACATAGTAAAATAACTTACACTTTAAAAACTGAACTCAGACTCTAATTCATTTGTTGTTTCAATAAAAATTCCTCTATTTGCACCAACATTTCAAGTTTAGTTTCATCTGATAGGTTTTTAAATTTATGCACTACATTAAATTCCTCCACAAGTTCTCAACCTTCTTTAATGGTTTGCATACATTTTCCTCAACATTTTTAGCTTCCTCAAGAAACAGAAGATCCAATTCATATCAATGTTTGATGGTGCTCACTCTTTTCTTAGTCCTCTTTGATCTTCGTATAGTGTAAACTATTTGTTGTGGTATTGTTCCTTTCTCGTAGGTATTGGCACTGAACTACTCATCTATGTTAGCTACTGTTAGTTCACTTTAGTTAGGATACTACATTTATTGGTTCAGCGGTCTTTGTTTATTTATATTACATTATTAGTGTTTGTTTAAAAGTCTTCTTATTCTCTATGTAATTCTATTTAATACTCTTTTATGTTCATTAATAAAGTATCTTATTTGAGCACTTACTTAGTGTTTATATGGTATCAGGGCTCTATAAGCTCTAACGAGAATGATCATTTTTTTCTTTTGTACATCTCTCACGCTACTCAGAAAGATCAGCAACAATGATCCATCACAACATCAATAACAATCCCAGAGTTGTTAATGCTGATAACACAACAGCTACCGCTATCATTATACAATTCAATCATGCATCCCCAATTACACATCAAACTCAATGGTGGCCACAACTTTGCTACATGGAAAGCCCATTTCTCCATGCTTATGTATGGCTCTAACCTCTTTGGTCATCTCGATGGACCCACTCGGACGATCACCGTTGGCACAAATATATCATCTAATCTTGCTTTCTTAACTTGGTTCCGTCAGGACCAGCTCATCCAGGATGCCCTCATGGCTTCTAACGAACCCACTATTGCCTCATACCGCCAACTCAGCTAAATCAGCTTGGGATGCTCCGCATACCACTTACATAAACTGATCCCAAACCCAAGTCTTTAGTTTGCATGATCAACTTGCTCATGTCACTAAGGACTCTTTCTCCTTCACCAAATATATTCACACTATTCAGTCTCTTTATGATAAGTTAGCCACTATTGGTTCTCCTACATCCAACCCTAAACTCAATGTCAAAATACTCAATGGACTAGGCCCTGAGTTTTGAGAAATCTCTGTTGCAGTACTTGTACGTGATACAGATGCCTCCTATGAGAAATTGTTTGAAAAATTGCCAGACCATGAGCTCTTTATTCGTCACGAGGATGTTAAGACACTGTCAATCCCCATAATTGTCGTTGCCGCTAAATCCAACACCAATAATCACAACACTCGCAGGCAGAACAACAATTCTCAATAATGGCGCCATATTTCACATACAAACACTCCGCCACAGTGATAGTCCAACTCACATCCAAACTCTATTATTCGATGTCAACTTTGTAATAGGGTTGGCCACACCGCTAATGTATGTCGCTCAAAGTCTCACAATTACTTTGAAGCCAAAACCAACTATACTGCTGGATTTTTTACCGCTACCAACCCTTGGATAGTCGACTCAGGCACCACCCATCACATCACAACGGAGCCACACAACCTACAACCTAGCTAACTTAGGGAATTCTACTTTGAAAATAGGAGAATTCGGAAACTCCATGGATGGAAGGAATCCATGGATGAAAACTATAATACCTCACGTACAAATGCTTATCTTTAATGGAGATATTGAGACCTTGAATTGAAACCCTAGATGAATCCTTCTTTTTCTTCAAGTTCTAGAGAGAAAATTATTTTGGGAATTCTTCTTTTTGGTGAGTTTGAAGAGAATGATTTCAATTGGGAAATTTGGGGGTAAAATGCTTATATAAGGGTCTTTAGACATAGGCAAAACAACTTAGTATAGGAGTAAAATAATTAAGAAAATACCCAACTACCCCTTAAAATAACTGCCAGCTCTCGACCTACGGCCACCAATTGACGGACCGTGGATTGATCGACGGTCCGTCCTGCACGGCCGTCGATGGTGGTCAGAAGCTAATTTTTGGGCCAGTGAACCATGGACCATGGTCTGACCTACGGTCCGTAGGTCTGGCCGTGGTCCTAAGCCTCTACAGATTTGGCAGGGTGGCCAATCCACGGGCCACACTACGGTCTGTGGTCCTACCCACGGGTCGTGATTGGCCTCCGTGGCTAGCACCTGCAACTTCCCAAAACTTGTTTCATTTCCCTTTTTCGGATACGGGGTTTTACACCGTTATTGGGGTAGGGCTGGGATAAGATTTTTCAAGCTTATTTAAAACTAGGGTTTATAAGCCCTTGGCCCTTGAGGCTTAATCGGGGCTGGGCCGAGGTCGGCCCATGGGCCAAAACTTTTTATGTAAGAGTAATTTACAATAATCTCACTAGTATATAATCTAATTATTTGAATACACGCTATGTTGTAATATTATAAATCTTCGTACCTAGATACATGTATCTCGGAATATATGGACTCAAAATTAGGTTAATTTGTTCTAGATACACCTTATCCAAGTAGATTCGCATGTATCTGAGATACATATACAAATCTCGCGCCCTCGCCTCCCTCTCATATTGCTTGTCACTGTCTTATCTCAATCGTGTATCTGGTATGCGAGATACATGCTAATTACACTAGATTTTTGCTAGTCAAATTGAAACAACACCATTATTTGCCATACTTGATTTGAAAATCTTCTCATTTTCTTGATGTTATAGAATTATATGTTTGAAAAGAAAGAAAAAAGAAAAAAAGAAGGGATATCCCGCCCCAGCCCTTGGCCCTTCTAGGGTCGAGCTGGGTTGAGCATTTTCAGGCCCTACCAAATAAAGGGACGACCCTCCCCAGCCCTTCAAATTTCTTGGCCCGCGAGGCTTGGGCCGGCCCTTTTTGACAACTCTATTAATATGGAAGCAAAAGATTAATTGGTTTTTGGTGATGACAACTTAACATGGGGTGATGTTTCAAGAGCGTCGGACAATGAGGATATGTTGACATACATAAGGCGACAAAAGAGACAGTCAGAAGTTATTACAACTAATGGCTCAAGCTCCCAAGCTCCACGTGTTGTCATAAAAGATGAGGTTGATTCAAATGAGTCAAGGGAAGAAGAGATTGAAGGCTATAAATCTAGTGATACCAATGAGAATCACCCTATTGAGGAAGATGATATGGAAGAATATTATTTTAGTGATTAGAAGTAGAATATATAAGCAACATATGTTTTGATGAACCTATCTTCATTATAAGCACTATACATTTACTATTTATGTGTCTATCATAGTGCGCTTTATTTAGTGAACCCCATACTTTTACTGTGCTTTAAGTTCCATTAGGGATTTAGCATTTTTTAGCGTTTTTCTCTTTTGAAAACACTAGTTATCCCTCTTTAATGTCTACATTGTCCATCACTTGTTTGTCATTCTCTATTTTCTTTAACTTGCAATAATCTCTATTTGTAGTGTGTCAACCAGTGTATGAATTGTGAGGTTGGTCTCTCTGCTCTCCCTTATGATCCTGCTTATTGTCAACTGGATTATTGCTAGGAAAAGATTTCTCCATCCATCCTCTTGTATCTGTTTCCACTATAATGTTCTCATTGCATGTGATCATCTTTATAGCTTCTGATCTTAGGCATATTTATATGCTTAAGTTGTCAATATTTGCCCATAAGTCAATTATATTGAAAGATAATCTCTAGTTATTAGCTTAATTTTTGGTATAAAATGATTGAACACTTACACACATGATTAGTTGTTTCAGGAACTCTCAAGGGAATTAGAGTCAACTTGAAGAAAAGAGACGTAAAAGAGCATGAAAAGCGGCCAAGGGTGAAGACCCCAGGGCCAGGCGCACTGCTAGGCGCGACGCGCCTGGGACAAATATTCAGAGACGCCTCTCAAGCGAGCTGAGTAGTGCGGCGCGTCAAGAAGGAAACTTCAGAGGCCAGTTTCAGGCGCGGTGCCCCACCATGATGCCGACTTTTCCTATGAAAATACTAGGACTCCTTGTTGGTTGAGGATTGGGTCTTAGTTTTTCTAATTATTATAAATAGACCCATAGGGTTCATTAGTAAAAGGGGATTATTTTGATTGAGTGTGCAAGAGCAACAATTCAAGTTTGTAATAGGTTTTAATCCTTTAACTCTTCTAATTTCTGAAAATTGCATGAACTATTGTATTTTCTTGTTTTCTAATAGCATGAGTAGCTAAACGCCCTAGTTCTGGGGCTGTAGCTACGAATGGATTGTTGATTATTCAAGGCTTTATGAATTAATTCTTGGTTGTCATTATAAGTTACTTCTATATTCTTGTTTTAGTATTTCTTGACTGGCCATCTAGAGATAAATCTATTGTTTAACCTTAAAATTAAGAGAGGAGAGGTTAAATAGACCAGAGGATATAGAGAGCTTGATTGACCCGTTAAGTCGAGGTGATTTGTGTTCAAGAGTGACGCCCGGACAAACAGCTCGCTTGGTTACGAAATAGGATGAAATATAAATGCTCGGCAATTAGTCTACTTATCCCTGCTCAACGATGTAGTTAGGTAGCTAATTTGAGTAGGCGAAGAGAGGTGTATAGCTCGACTCATATAATTAACCCTATAAACCAGTAACTTGACAACTGAAATTAGTTTTAGGCTGATAATAAGATACATGATATTCAGTATATACTGCAGCTCTAGAATTACTTTTAACTTGCTTGAAACATACTATTAAAATCGTTCACAATTAGTTACTTTCATTTAGTTCATAATTAGTAGTAGTCAACAATCAATCATAAATTCTTGAAAAGGTTACTTTTACTTTTATTTGTAAAATTAAGTGTTAAATATAAATTGATCATAAGTCCCTTGGGAACGATAATTCGTTTCTTAAAAAATCTATATTACTGCGCGACCACGTACACTTGCGTGTATTCTGGGGAGCAACAAGTTTTTGGCGCTGCTGCCGGGGACTTAGAAATTGATTTATATTCAATCTTCTTAAGTCTACACGTAATATATTCAAATATTAATTACTTGATTTTAGCTTATGTATTACAGGTACTTGATTTTCAGGTCTGGCTCGGAAAGGAGATCTTGTCGAACCTTACAACCAATCGGAAAGAGTTTACGCCAGCGCAGAAAAATGAACCAGGGACGACAAGGAGAATTGGGCTTAGGTATTTCGAAAAACTTTGATGATGATAATCATGACAACGTGAATAACCCAAGTAATTCGAATAACCAAGGAGGACCGCCTATTGTTCCCGCAAGACCAGTCCGTGATATAGCAGTCCCACTCACAGCCAACTTGGCATCCAGTATTAGGAAACCTCCACCGGGGGGTAGATTTGAACTAAAGTAGAGCATGGTACAGATACTCCATACTAATGGGCAATTCACTGGTCTCCCCCATGAGGATCCTTAAGTCCATCTTAGGACTTTCATAGACATCACAAATACATACATCCCAATTGGAGTCTCATCAGACTATGTAAGGTTGACTTTGTTCCCATACTCATTGTTAGGAGCTGCAAGACGTTGGTTAGACTCTGAGCCACCAAACTCCATCACCACTTGGGATGATCTAGCAAAGAAGTTCCTGAGTAGATTTTTCCCATCCAAGAAAACCGCGAAGTTGAGGGGGGAGATAATAAACTTTGTTCAAAAGCAAGAGGAGGACATGTACCAAGCATGGGCACGTTTCAAACAAATGTTGATTTCTTGCCCACACCACATGCAAACCAATGAGGTACTTGCTCACACTTTCTTTGAGGGTTTAGACTATAATGCTCGTTCTCTTCTTAATAGTGCAGCAGGTGGACAGGCCCTATCCATAACGAGTGAAGAGTTCTTCGCTTTACTCGATAAACGTTTTGAAGGGAACCAAGGGTATGAGAGGGAAATGTCTAGAACCCCAACCCAAAAGGCTGCAGGGATCTTAGATGTAGACCAAGCTACTGTCATAAATGCCAAATTAGATGCAATGCAACATAACATTACATTGCAATTTAAACAAATAGCTCTAAATAAGGCTCCGATAAACGTAGTACAATAGGCAGCAAATTGGTGTGAGGTATATGGTAGTGAAAATCATGAAACCGAGCAATGTGAGGCAAACCCGGATTCCGTAAACTATGTGGGTAATGCGCAAAGGGGTGGAGTGCAACCAAATTATGGTAATACTTATAAACCTAGTTGGAAGAACCATCCTAACTTCTCATGGGGTAGGAACCAAAACCAAAATCAGTCACAAAGGGTTAACCAATACCGTTCTCAAGGGGCAGGGCAACAATACTACAATCCTAACCAAAGCTCAAATTCTAGTGCACCAAAAAGGGGGATGACCAATGAAGAGCTACTCTAAAAGCTCATGACTGAAATAGGGACCAAATTAAATGCTAGGATAGATAAGCAGGATGAGAACATTAGAAACATCCAGATGTCCCAAATGAGTTTAGAGAAACAACTTGCGCAAGTGGCTAATTCTTTGAACTTGCGCCCCAAGGTGGGCTGCCCGGTGATACTGAGCCCAATCCAAAGCAATAGGTAAGTACTAGAAGTGGGCTACAATTAGAGGAACTAGCTCCAAAGAAGTGAGACACTAAGGTAAGTAACAAAGAAAAGAAGGTGGAAGAGGTAGTAAAAAGCTCCAATGTTGAGGTACCCGTTCTTCAAAAGAAATTACCACCTCCATTTCCACAAAGGCTAAAAAAATAGAATGAGGATGAATGCTTCAGTAAGTTTCTCTCTCTCCTTAAACAGGTTCACATTAATCTACCTCTGGTTGACATTTTGCAGGGTATCCCGAAGTATGCTAAATACATGAAGGACATTGTGGCTAGCAAGAGGAGGCTCACGAAATATGAAACTGTGGCACTTACTGAGGAGTGCAGCTCAAGGATTCAAAACAGACTGCCCAAAAAGTTAAAAGATCTAGGTAGTTTTACTGTGCAGATTACAATTGGGCAAAGTGTCCATGCCCGAGGGTTGTGTGATTTGGGGGCAAGTATAAATTTGATGCCCCTATCTTTGTATCTAAAGCTTGGGTTGGGTAGTCCAAAACGAACCACTGTTATTCTTCAACTTGCTGATAAATCCATTGCTAGGCCAGAGGGGGTAGTAGAAGATGTGTTAGTGCAAGTCGGTTCATTGATTTTTCCAGTAGATTTTGTGGTCTTAGACTTTGAACCCGATCCTAAAGTTCCATTTATTTTGGGACGTCCTTTTTTGGCCACGGGTAGGGCATTAATTGACGTAGCAGCTGGTCAATTAACCATGAGGGCACATGATAAGGTAGAGGTATTTGATGTTTACCGCACTCTAAAATTACCTTCTATTTATGAAGAGTTGTCTGTTATTACTGTGGTTGATCGCATAGTAGAGTCACATTTAGTTGTGCCCAAAGACCCCTTAGAAAGAGTGTTAATAGGTAATAAGAGAGATAAAAACACTAAGGCTCAAGAGATAGAAACATGTCTGAATCTGGCACTCGTGGAGCCTTACAAGCGAAGAGTAGAAAATTAGAGCGTGAGTTAGGGCCACCACCCAAACCCTCCATTGAGGAAGCCCCAAAGCTGGAACTGAAAGCACTGCCGGCTCACCTCAGGTATGCATTTTTTGGTACTAATGAAACTTTGCCTATTATACTTTCTGCAGAGTTGTCTGAATTTCAGGTTGGAGCAGCATTGCGGATTCTTAAGCGGAGAAAGAAAGCTATTGGACGCAGATGGCTGACATCCATGGGATTAGTCCAGCGTTATATATGCACAGAATCTACATGGAAGAGGATCACAAACCAAGTGCACAACATCAACGTCGACTAAATCCTTTGATGAAAAAAGTGGTGAGAAAATAGGTAATAAAGTGGCTAGAAGCTGCAATTGTGTACCCAATCTCTGATAGTAAGTGGATAAGTCCAGTATAATGTGTTCCCAAGAAGGGAGGTATGACAGTGGTAAGGAGCGAAAAGAATGAGTTGATTCCTACTAGAACAGTGACCGGGTGGAGAATTTGCATGGATTACTGGAAACTAAATGATGCTACCCAGAAAGATCACTACCCTGTTCCCTTCATTGACCAGATGCTTGACCGACTAGCAGGGCAGAAGTACTATTGTTTCTTAGATGGATATTCCGGTTACAACCAGATCTTGATTGCACCCGAGGATCAGGAAAAGACCACGTTCACTTGTCCTTATGGTACCTATGCCTTCAAACGCATGCCATTCGGACTTTGCAATACACCGGCGACTTTTCAATGGTGTATGATGGCCATTTTTCATGATATGGTGGAAGACTTTGTAGAGGTGTTCATGGACAATTTTTCCGTCTTTGGGAAGTCTTTTGAGGTATGTCTCCGAAATCTTAATAAAGTACTTGCTAGATATGAAAAAACTAACTTAGTTCTAAACTGGGAAAAGTTTCATTTTTTGGTAAGAGAGGGGATAGTATTGGAACACAAGGTGTCTAAATCTGGTTTGGAGGTTGATAAGGCTAAGGTAGAAGTTATTGAGAAATTGCCCCCTCCTATTTCTGTAAGAGGTGTGCGTAGTTTTCTGGGTCATGCAAGTTTTTACAGGCGATTCATCAAGGATTTTTCCAAGATTGCAAGACCTATGTGCAGTCTTTTGGAGAAGGAGGTGAAGTTTGATTTTGATGAGATGTGTTTGAAAGCTTTCGAGATACTGAAGAGGAACCTAATTGAGGCTCCCATCTTAATTGCTCCTGACTGGGGATTACCATTTGAACTCATGTGATGCAAGCGACGAAGCAGTGGGAGCAATGTTGGGACAAAGAAAGAACGGAAAAGGGTCAAAATTGCCCCTGAACTATGCGAAATAGACCACTTATACCCTCAATTACATTTTGAGATCAAAAATACCCCCGCAGTTATCCCAGGAGACCACAAATACCCTCAAGAGTTAACACCCCAATTTTTTAGTGACGTGGCAAGCCACATGGGACTAATCCCTCCACCTAAGCATTGCCAACTAAGATTCACTACAAAAGAACTTGACTTTTAGTGACGACAAAGTCGCCACAAAATCTCAAAATATTGCCACTAACGGTTATGAGTGATTTTTAGTGGCGACTAAGGCTCCAACAACCATTCGCTAGTAAAACCTATTTTTTCAACAAAAAATATGATAATTAATTTTTGATTGCGACCTAATTTTCTAAAATAAATAACTTGCAATATCCATATTAAAAACATCCAATATTATTACGAAAAATAATCAAAATTACTTCTCGATTCA
>JAJOOR010044528.1:0-14552 GCA_036250505.1 Solanum acaule
CCCCCCCCCCCCCCCCCCCCAACAAACCCTTCAGTTGTAGGAGGTAAAGCATTGTGTTCGTGATGTGAAAAACACAATTTCCTTCAATTGGAGGTAGACATATTGCCCCCATACCACCCAATGGAATTGGGTCATTGACATTAGGATCATTTACATCATTAAGGTTTCCAACATCATCTTGGTGGCCCATGTGGCTACCATTACTTCTGTTAATGCTCATCTCCTCCTCTGCTTAACATTAGCAACAGAAAACCAAAACTAAAATAAGTAGATTCAACTATAACTAAAAAGATCACAATTCAACTTCACAAAAAGAATTTTAAACAACACCACTCACTGGCACCGGCTCCTTTTTTATTTGAGTAGCGTCTATCAAATATACTTCATCCAATTTTATGTGTAGACGGTCATTAAGTAATATATAACTTAATAATTAATTTGGGGTTGAATCTCAGAGGGAGCGGTACGTGTTCAAATTAAATTAAGAAGTATGAGTATGATCTAAATAGATATAGGAATAGAAAATATCGAAAAAGACATGAAACAAATTAAAAGGGGTGACACGAATGTCAGATGTAGGGGGGGTTTGGTTTGCAATTAACAACTGCAAAGCAGTCACAAACAATTTGAAATAAAAATGAGGAGAGGAATTCTCAAGATGCGTAATTGAAACTACTAGTGAACGGCTAAAAATCAGTGAGTAGGCTAGACTATAAGAGAGATAGTTTCCTCTCGAACAACTATCCTGAATCAGGTGATTTCTTTCGAACATCAACAAGCATAACAATGAAGAACTGCCCACACCTTAATTCATCCACTCTCTCGAGCTAGATGGGTAGGATTGTGTTTAAGATTCACTCTCTCGAGTTGATCCCTGCTCAACCTAATACCTACAACTCATTAATCAATAATCTTAGTTCTAAAACCTCTCTCTTGAGCAGACCAAGAACACAAAAAGATAACAGCATTTGCAACTACAATTCATAAATTGAATCACAATTAATGATTAAACTCACTTCAATTTAGCATTTAAACTAGTACTTAACAATACCCATAAACTAATTCAACACATAATCACATGATCACACCGCAAGAATTTGGGTTTTAGCCAACCATCATAAAAGAATAAAAATGATTACCAAATAAATTAGTCATCAACTAGGTAAGAGCAATTTAGTTTTTACAATGCTATAATTTGCAGAAAAATTTGAAAACCACTTGCAAAATCTCTAAAATCCTTCAATTCTACTCAGAAACTATGAAAAACTCAAGAGAAAAGTATTCTAAACTAATTCAGCATCTAATTAACTGTTTAAAATCTAATTTATAATCACCAACAATAAGCCAAGAAGGGCCATTCTTATCCCCTATCAACGTATATAGTTGAGGGCAAACCGAGGGTTTACCCGCAGCTTCTTTCCATGAATCCTCTTTCGCTTGGTGAGAAGTATGTCGGGTTCGTCGAACCACTCAGTGAATCACCCATTGCTCTCTTCTATTGCCTTTATGCCTTTGCTCTCAGCATCCTCCTATCCTGTAATGTTGTGTGATCTCTTTTTGCATCAAAAAACTGCTCGGTGATTCACCTACTGCCCCTTTTTATCGTCGACTTGGTTTCTTCCCTCAAGGCTGGCACACTGGAACTTTAGGCGGTCAAATAAGCCACTCGACGATTCGCCAAGTTCTTTTGGCGATCAACATGCTTGCCTTTCTTCATTTCTTCAGTTTTTTTTGTTCTTTTTTGCCTCTTAGTGTCCTTGCTTTTCTCCTCAATCCATATACCTAAAAATCAAGGCTTTAACATTAGTTTAGGGCACAAATTAAGCATTTGAGGATACTGAATCTATATAAACAAAGCCCCAAATGAGTCCAAATATTGCACTCATCAATGCCACGCTTGCCCATCAGTTTGGGGATGAAAGTAGTGCTAAGATTTTTTTTGTACCAAGTCTTTTATGGAATGACTTCCAAAAGTGAGAAGTAAATTGAGTACTTTGATCGAAAATAATAGATAAAGGAATTCTATGCAATTTCACCACTTCCCTTATATACACCTTAGCATAGTCATCCGACGAAAAAGAATCCTTGACAGGAATAAAGTGGGCTGATTTTGTCATCCGATCTATAATGACACAAATAGAATCATGTTGTCTCCGAGTGCGGGCTAAATTGACAATAAAGTCCATGTTCACATCTTCCCACTTCCAAGTGGGAATACTCATATCTTGGGACAAGCCTCCCGGCCTTTGATACTCAACCTTAACTTGTTGACAATTAGGGTATTTGGCTACGAATCCCGCAATATCTTTCTTCACACCATTCCACCAATAGACTTTCCATAGATCACAGTACATCTTGGGGCTCCCGGGTGAATAGAATACTGAGGACTATGAGCTACCTCTAAAATTTGTTCCCTTAAACCATCAACATTTGGAACAAACACATAACCGACTTCGGGACCTAAGCACCCCATATTCCCCTTGGGAGAAAGCCTCAACGAACTTCTTAAGTACAAACTCTTTCATTTCAACTAATATAGGATTATGACCTTGCTTAAACTTCACATCCATCACAAAGGACGATCAGAACCATTATGGACCATGACACCACCCTTAGTGGAATCCCCTAGTTGAACACCTAGTCGGGCAAACCTATGCACATCACAAACCAACTCTTTCTTTTCATCATCTACATGAGCCACACTACCCATAGACAATCTACTAAGAGTATCCGCTACCACATTAGCTTTACTGGGGTGATAAAGGACACTCATGTCATAATTCTTCAATAATTTTAACCACCTTCGTTGACAAAGATTCAAGACCTTTTGAATAAACACTTATTGTAGACTTTTGTAATAGTTGAAAACATCCACATGGACCCCATACAAATAGTGCCTCCATATTTTTAAGGCAACCACAACCGCGGAGAACTCAAGGTCTTGGGTAGGATAATTTTTCTCATGGATTTTAAATTCCTTGAAGCATAGGCAATCACCTTACCGTTTTGCATAAGCACACAATCGAACCCAAATCTAGAGGCATCACAATACACCACAAAACCATATGTACCTTTAGGTAAGGTCAACACCAGAGCGGAATAGTAAGTCTATCTTTTAATTCTTGGAAACTTTTCTCACAAGCTTTCGACCACAAAAA
This sequence comes from Solanum acaule, assembly GCA_036250505.1. NCBI lineage: Eukaryota > Viridiplantae > Streptophyta > Magnoliopsida > Solanales > Solanaceae > Solanum > Solanum acaule. The sequence continues at coordinate 3,159 of JAJOOR010044528.1, forward strand.
CTTAGCTTTCTTTTGAGTCAAAGCCTTTAAAGGAGAAGCAATAGAAGAAAATCCCTTAACAAACCTTCTATAGTAACCGGCCAAACACAAAAAGTTTCTAATGTCGGAAGGAGGTAGAGGTCTAGGCCAACTCTTGACTGCATCCGTCTTCTTAGGATCTACCTCAATATGACCAAGGAAAGCTACAGAACTTAACCAAAATTCATACTTGCTAAACATTGCAAAAAGTTGTTGGTCCTTAAGAACTTTTAACACAATTCTCAAATGGTCCACAGGTTCATTCTCACTCCTTGAATAAATAAAAATATCATCAATAAAAATAATCACAAACATGTGTCTAGGTATTGCCTAAACACTCTATTCATGAAGTCAATAAATGTCGCTGAAGCATTAGTCAACCCAAACGACATTACCACCAACTCATACTGACCATACCGGATTCTAAAGGCCGTCTTTGGAATGTCATCACCTCTCACCCTCAATTGGTAATAACCCGAACGGAGATCAATCTTTGAGAAATAACTAGCCCCTTGAAGTTGGTCAAACAAGTCATCTACCCTTGGGAGAGGATACTTATTGTTGATGGTCACTCTATTCAATTGACGATAATCGATGAACATTCTAAGAGTTCCATCTTTCTTTCTCACAAATAACACGGGAAAACCCCATGGAGAGACACTCAGTTGGATGAAATCTTTATCTAGCAAATCCTTTAGTTGCTCTTTCAACTCTTTTAACTCCGTCGAAGCCATTCTATAGGGAGGTATTAAAATAGGTTGTGTATTTGGTAAAAGGTCAATACCAAAATCTATTTCCAGCTTGGGAGGAATACTGGGTAAATCATCGAGGAAAACTTTCAGAAACTCATTCACTATAGGAACCGACTCTAGAGAAGGGGTTCCAGATTAAACATCCCTCACCCAAACAAGATGGTAAATACACCCTTCGGAGATCAACTTTCTAGCATTAAGACAAAAGATAAATTTACCTCTAGGCATAGAATTTTCTCCATTTCACTCTACGATAGGCTCATTTGGGAATTGGAATCTAACCACCCATGTCTTACAATCGATAGATGCTTAACATGCATGCAACCAATCCATACCTAAAATCACATCAAAGACTAACATATCTAACTCTAAAAAATCCACCAAAGTAACTCTATTGGTTAAGGAAATGGAACATCTCCTATAGACTGTCTTAGCCACCACCTAGTCACCAAAAGAGTAGAGACCGAAAAAGGTCCTAATAACACTTCGGGGAGCATATCAAACTTCATAGACACATAGGGTATCACAAAGGAAAAATTAGCACCGAGATCTAACAAGGCATAAACATCAATAAGAAAAACTTTTAACATACCGGTCACCACATCTGGGGAGCTCTCTTGGTCACCTCGGGATTGAAGAGCATAAAAGTGGTTTTGTTTTGGGGCATTAGTGTTTGAACCGCTCGGAGGAGCTTACTTGTCTTCTCTCCCCTTAACCTTGAGCATCAGACAATCTCTTATCTTATGGCCACTCTTCCCACAACTAAAACACCCATCAATGCCAATTAGGCACTTGCCATCTTGTTTTCTTCCACACTTTCCACAATTAGGCCTAGCCACATAAGAACCACTACTATTAGCTCCTTGAGGTTTAGGGTTAGAAACCCTATCTTTGTTGACCCTTGGAGCACTAGAGAAGCCTTGGTTGGAAACCTTTATCTAAACCTTGGTCGACCCTTTCCATCGGACCTAGCATTGGAGAAGTTCCCATCACCAGTTCTTGCTCTTTTTGCCTCCCTATTCTTTTCCTTGAGTTTTGATTCCTCAATTTGTTGAGCGTACACAATAAGACGTGAGATATCCATATCATGATGGATCATTGATGTATGATATTCTTTTTTACCAAGTTGGACACACCCGTCAAAAACCTATTCATCTTATCCCTTGAGTATGCCACCATAGTTGGAGAATATTTGGAAAGCTGAGTGAACTTTAGGGCATACTTCTTCACGCTCATACTTCTTTGATGAAGGTTAATGAACTCTTCCACCGTAGCTTCACTCAATTCTTGGGGAAAGAACCTATCAAGAAACGTTGATATAAACAATTCCCATCCTACCGGGCCTGCTCCTACGGGTCTCGCACCCTTCAACTGATCATACCACACTTGTGCCATATCTTTTAGTAGGTAGGCGACTAACTCCGTCTTCTCCTCCGAAGATAACCCCATAATAGCAAGCACTTTATAAATCTCATCGATGAAACTTTGAGGATCCTCTTCCACTTTGGGGCAATGAAATTCAGAGGGGTTGATTCTAGAAAAATCCCTAACCGTTTAAGCAACCAAATTGACATTAGGATTCACTGGGGCTACAACTTCTCTATTGGCTTGACCCGTCATGGCTTGAGGCAACATTTTGATAGTAGACCTAAACTCCGCATGGGTCACATTATCAACCAAAGAATATATCGGAGCATGGGGAGCTTGAGGAGGATATCCTTGATTCACATTGTCCTTTTCCAGCCTTCTAGCATTAGCCCTTCGTGTAATCATATCCTGATAACACAAGAAAAGGATTAGGAAATGGAAATCCCTTAGAGTTACACTCTAAGGCACGACTTAAGAGTAATGAAGAAGTGAAATTTCCTAAATATATTGTAGTTCTTATTCATAAGTGTGTCGCGCTTCACACTCATGAATAAGACTCTACTAGATGTGGCTTATAAGTCATCATCCTAGAATCATTATATCCTCGTACTCTGATTACCAAGTTTGTCAAAACCCAAGGGTACCCTTTATATGTAACATGACGTATAGATACCCGAAGGACTCCATACAATCCACTTAGCATATCATAACATAAGCAATAGAATATTAAGAGTAAAAATGAATTACAAGTATAAAATTTTCATAATAAAAAAGCGGAAGTCTAGATCTAAGTCTCAACATAGCCATCTATTACAATATTCAAATGAGAAAAGGGACACAACCCATACAACATAGTCCTCAAAGGAAATAGAAGAAATTAACTACAATGAGATAACATCCGTCCTCGAATCATGAGGACTCACCAACAAGCTAGGAGAATAACTGATATTTTATTGAGATGATCACCTTGAGAACTGGACCCTACACGTGGGGTAAATGTAAGAAAAGTAGGCGTTAGTATGAAAATGCACTAAGTATGATAGTCATGCATAAAAACATTTAAAACATGCTAAAAGTGACATTTTATTTGAATGCATGCAATTTACTAAGTTAAAACATAATTATGAAGATAGTGGAAAAAGCATAAGTCATAAGCATATTCATTACATAGATCATCATAACATAATAAAAAAATTTCATAAATACCCTCAAAGCATACTAGTCCAATGCATAAATAAGACCCCACAAATCTCACCCATGCTAAGTAAACCCTCTTTTGTAACCATAGTTCATAATTCATATTCTTGTTCATATTGTTGTTGTTGTGGGAATAATCTTTAACCAACATGAGACCATGTGAGCTAACATGGAATCCGGTGACTCCCACACCGAAAAGGGTTGTTCTACTTGCCTAAGGTAGAACCATATTCTTAGATTAGGTGGATCTACTAGCTAAATACCTATGAAGGCACATAGTTTATGGGATAAGGAGATTGCTACTCAACAAAGGTAGAAGGTTCCATCTCATGAGACATACTTTACGAACCAGGACTCAACTAGCGTAAAAGGAACCCATTGGAAAGCCGGACTCAACTAGTGTAAAAGCTTTCATCTCATATACAATATATACTCGGTGCTAAGCATTAATTCCCACATAGTTCATAATAACTCTTGAATTAAGTTCATATTCATGGAAGAATGTCTTTACACTTAATCCAACATAATTCATAAGATAACTCATAGATCATGCGTGAGAATAACCTTTCACTGTCCATGTCTTCATATAGATTTTATAGGTGAGAAAGCCTTTCAACGCTAGAGTCATCATATAATGAGAAAACCTTTCACATCACAACAAATACATCATAATCATAAACACTTCACTCCCAAAGTGTTCTTAAAGCATGTACATAAACTTCATAAAACATGCATAATATCATAATTTGCCCTTTAAGGATCAAAGCTCATATCAATCAATACATATACAATTCACTACATTAGACATGGATATAATAATAATTCAAGTAATCCAATCACTACATGCATAATTTCATAACATCCTTCTTTCATCAATAAACCCACATCACAAGATCATAATTGAGAAATATGGGGGTTTCATGGGTTCTTGGGGAATTCATCATAAAGGCTATATGAAATAATCAATTCATACATAATACAACATAATTCAACCATTAGAATCGATTTTGAAAGGAACCCATGACTTTGGAAAAAAACCCTAACTTTTGGGGATTTTTATCTTTGAAATTGGGGTTTTGAAGGGACTCTATGGATGAATTATATCCATGGATGAAGAGATAAAATACCATAGCAATGAAACCCTATGAATTTGAGTAGAAAACCTTGCTCCTTGAACCCTAGCTCTATCTTCCTTCTTCTTCTTCTTAGAGTTTTCTAGAGAGCAAATTTTTGGAGAGGAAATGAACTTTTGGGAATTATTTGAGTGTTTGGAAAATATGACTTAATTTAGGTGAATATGACTTAAAGGTTACTTATATAGTGACCCTAAAATTACCCAAAATGACTTCACTTTGATTGGACTCAAACAAAAATTTGCCAAAACACCCATCATTTTAATTGAGCTGCCCAGGTGCCATGAGGGGCTCCACGAGCCATGGTCATCAGCACGAGCTGCGGTCCCATTTGTGGACTTGAGGCAGTGTCTAGGCAACTTGTGCCTTTATCTTACAAGTCCAAGGCAACTTCACGAGGGGCTCCATGAGCCGTGGTGCTTGCCACGAGTTGTGGTCCCTCTCGTGGGCCTTGAGGCAGTGGCTAGCCACCTCCTTTCCACCCTCACACGCCCAACTCTCCTCCACGAGCCTTCCCACGAGCTGTGATGTGACTCGTGAAGAGGAACTTGTTTTGGGCAGATTTTGGGGGGCTCTCTGCCTAGTCCACCACAGACCACCCCACTTGCCATGATCCCTACCATGAGTCGTCGTGGTGGTAGTTTTCACTAGTTCAGTTTCTAGGGGAGAGTGGATTGCCTTAGTCCTCTCCCTTGGCCCTTTTCCACCTCCTTGACTCTAACCTTCACATTTGGCTCTAGTTTAGCCTACTAGTTTCCGGGGTGTTACATCAATCTCGTTCCCTATATCTCCAACCACTAACATATTCTTTGTTCCAACCTTGATTCCTTCCAGACCTTGGACAGCTCAGATGAGAACCCGATTGGTTTGACAAGAATTGTACTTCTTCATTATATATAACTTTAAATTGTCCATCATCCTGGCTCATCCCTTTATTAGCACCAACCACGTTCACGGCCTTATAGCCATCTCCTAAGACATGTTTCATCAACAGGTCCATTTGGGTCATCATCTTGTCCATATTTTCATCGCGTTCTTATTTTTTTTCATTTGTTATTTAGCCAACCCAATAATTAGAGGAGATAGTTGATCATCCCTTGTATTCCATACTTGATTAATCTTGGTCATCCTATCATGAAAAGTCGACGTCACGACAAATGAGTGTCTCATAATTCCACCCTCAATAAGTTGATTGGGGACACCCTTGTTAATGGTGTCAAGACTCCAGTAGAAATATTGCAAGAGCACATTATCTGGCAACCCATGAGTAGGACATTGGAGGAGTAGCTTTTGAAACCTCAACCATGTTTCATGAATGGGTTCACCATTTATCCGCTTGAAATTTCGAAGCTATCCCTCAACTTCAACATCTTTGTGGGAGGAAACAATCTTTCATAGAACAACTCTTTGAGCTCCTCCCAAGAAGTAATAGAGTCCATTGGTAGTTTGGCTGTAACACCCCGGATAATACTAGGTAAAAATAGAACCTAATGTAAAGGTTAAAAATCATAAAATGACTCCATGTATGTTAGAAGATCATTTAGGGTTGAAATGAGGGTTATAAGAGTCAAGGCCAAGAGGCAAGTGCCAAAATAAAGGGGACAACCCAAAACCACAGGGCAAGGCTACCCCTAGTTTGAGCACACTGCCTCAGCCTTCACGAGTGGCACTATGTATCGTGATCCTCACCACAAGTCATGAACGGGGATCGTGAACTTGCCTTGGCTATGGTAAAGTGGCCACCAAAAGTTCTAGCTACTGCCTCAAACTTCACGAGAGGGACCACAGCTCGTGGTCTTGACCAGTGATCGTGGTCTTGACCACAGCTCATGGAGACCTTCGTGAAGATGACTTGGGAAAAGTAGCTTGTGTCACAAAGTAGCCTACCTACTGCCTCAAGGACCACGAGAGGGACCACGACTCATGGATCCCCTCGTGGGATTGCCTTGGGCGAGTGAGCTTCATGCACCAAAATCCTTGCCACTGCCTCACACTTCACGAGCAGGACCACGGGTCTTTCTCCTCACCACAGCTCGTGACACCTGGGCGTGGTCAGTTAATGAGGGTTAGCAAGTCATTGCCTATTTTAGTCCAATTAAACTGAGGTCGATTTGGGTATTTTTAGGTGTACTATATAAGTTATTTTAAGTCCAAATTCACCCAAAATAAGACATTATACTAAAACACCCAAATCAAACCAAAAGTTCTCTTCCTCTCAATGTTTCGCTCTCTAAAACTCAAGGAAGAAGAAAGGTGCAATTGAGCTAGGGTTTGTAGAATTCAAGGGTTCTTCCTCAAATTTCTTGGAGACTCTTAATGAAGGTCTGGTGGATTTTCATCTAGGGATAGTTTACACCCATAGAGTCCTTTCAAAACTTGGTTTTAAACATTCCAACTTCCCCCAAAACCTAGGGTTTCAATCTATGTCCTGGGTCCTCTTCCAAAACATTTTCAATTGTTTATTTATGGCTTTTTATGGTTGATTATGATTGGATTGATGGAGTGTTGTTGATTTATGATGAAATTTCCCCATGGACCAATGATTCCCCCATATTGTTAAATTATGAATTGATGATGTGGGTCGATTGATATTAGAAGTATGTCAATTGATTATGTTTATGTTGATTGAGTTATTGAATCATGAAATTCCCCTTATCTTGTAGTAATTATAGATGTTTGGGTTGATTGTGATTCATGGCCCTTGAAGGGCAAAATTTTGAGGGTTTGTGCATCTTTATGAGAATTATGTACGAGCTTATGATTCACTTAGAAAGTGAAGATCTTATGACTATTGTATAATTGTGGTATTGTTGAAAGATCATTCTCCCCCATACCCTTACACATTAATATGCATGAACTATTATGACTATGATGATCTTGTTGTGTTGAATGAAAGTCTATTCTCATGAACACACTATGAATATGATGTGAAAGGTTTACTCACATATTGGTGATTCTAAGGTTGAAAGGACATTCTTACCTAATGAATCTATGAGTTATTATGATACTATGTTGGTTTGAGTGCCTAGTGCATTCTTTCATGAACACGAACTTAAGTAAAGACTTAATATGACTTTCAAAGGGAATTGTGCTTAGCACCAAGTGGGTAGGATTATGAGATGGAAGCTTTTACGTTAGAAAGTCCGGCTTCCCAAAGTAAGTTATCTCCTGATGGAAACCTTTTACGTTAGAAAGTCTGGGTTTCTAGTAGCAATCTCCTTATCCCATAACTATGTGCCCACATAGGTCTTTAGATAGTGGATCCACCTAAAAGCTAATATGCAAGTTCTACCTTAGGCAAGTAGGACACTCTTTTCGGTATGGGGGTAAGACACTAGATTCCATGTAGCTCACATGGTCTATGTCGGTTAAGGCCACATTTCCCTATATGATAGGAATATGAATTATGATAAGAACATGGACCTTGACTATGACTTCTTAAGAGGTACTACTTAGTATGAGTGGGGGGGTATGGGACTCCATTTATGCATTGCACAAGTAGGCTTTAAGAGGGGTTGTGGTTAAGGTTGAATTTACTTGCTACAAGTTATGAATATGTATGTTTCCTTGTATATGGGTATTGGTTATGGATGAGGTCAAGGTATGATATGTATGATGCTGGTGACATAAAAGTGGTACTTAGCATTTGGTAGGATTATGGGATCTTGCCTATGCATTGCACAAGTACAACTTAGGGTTTCTTATGATATGGTTTGACTTATGTTTCTTCACAAATGTGCATGTTGGCTTTTAAACTTGATAAATGCATGGTTTCAACTAAATGTCTCTTTATGCATGTTTTAAGGATTTTTATGCATGGCTTCCATACTTAGTACATTCTTTGTGCTAAACCGTATTTCTACATTTTCTATAAGTGTAAGTTCCGGTCATTGATACACACTTCATCATTTGAGTAGAGTTTGGATTGATTCTCTCCACGCTCTTGGTGAGTCCTCATAGTTCGAGGACGGATTGTTCATTTTAGTTCCTATGTTACTTTCTATTTTCAAGACTATGTTGTATAAGGGTTGACCCTAAGATTGTATTCGATTGTATTAGATGTTTCATTGAGATATAGTTCAGACTTCTATTCGATTTATGAAATGACTTTGATTGTAAAAAGTTTTAATTCCACATCATTTCTATTACTTATGTCTATAATTATGCTAAGGGATTGTATGAGACCCCTTTGGGGTCGAGTACGCCGTGTTATGTCTAGAGGGTACCTCTGGGTCGTGACAAACTTAGTAATCAAAGCACAAGGTTTAGAATGATTCTAGGATGATGTCTCATGAACCATGTCTAGTAAAGTCTTGTTCATGAGTGTGAAGTGTGCTACACGTATGAATGAGAGGCTATAAGATGATTAGGAACTTTCACTTCTTTCATTACTCTTTAGTTGTGCCTTGGAGTTTTAAATCAATGAAGTCCTTTTTCTAACCCTTCTCTTGTGTTTATAGGATATGAATACAACAAGGGCGAAGGCAAGAATGATTGAAAAGGAGATTGTGAATGAGAGAGTTCCTCCCTAAGGTCCTCAAGTTCCTTAAGCTCCTCATTATGAGGGGCTATGGGGAATGTGGAAATTAAGATGGCTTTTCTAACATTGACTCAAGCCATGCAAGCTCAAGCCGTGACAACTCAAGCCCAAGCTATAACGGCTTAAGCCCATAGGGATGTTGGGCCCTGTGTGAACCCTAATGTGAACACCATGGATTCAAGGTTGAGAGATTTCACAAGAGTGAATCTTCCTATGTTCTTTGGTTCTAAAGTGGGTGAAGACCCTCAAGAGTTTGTGGAAGAGGTGTACAAGATAATTGATGCTATGGGGGCAACTTCTATAGATAAAGAGGAGCTAGTCGCTTACAAATTGAAGGAAGTGGCCCAAGTGTGGTGTACTCAATGGAATAATAATAGGTCGGTAGAGGCGGGTCCCATAGATTGGGAGGCTTTCAAGAAAGTATTCCTTGATAGGTTCTTTCCCCGAGAGAAGAGGGAAGCAAAGGTGGAAGAATTTATCAATCTTCATCAAGGAGGTATGACTGCTCAAGAATATTCTCTAAAGTTCACTAAGTTGTCCAAGTATGCTCCGTCTTTGGTGTCAAATACAAGGGATGAGATGAGTCAATTTGTGACGGGTGTGTCCGACTCAATTAAAGAGGAATGTCGTGCAGCAATGCTCCATGATACTATGGATATCTCACGTCTAATGGTGTATGCTCAACAAGTTGAGGAGTCAAGACTTAGGAAGAAAAATAAGGAGGTGAAGAGAGCAAGGACTGATGATGGAAATTCTTCCAAGGGTAAATTTGAGGGTCAAGGTAGATCAAGATTCATGAGAAGGTTCTTCAACCAAGGCTTCTCTAGTTCTCCAAGGGTCAACAAAGATAGGGTGCCTAACCCTAAACCACAAGGAGGTAATGGTGGTGGTTGTTATGTTGCTCGACCTAATTGTGCAAAATGTTGTAAAAATCATGATGGTAAGTGCCTAGTTGGCATGGACAGTTGCTTTAATTGTGGGAAGAGCGGTCATATAATGAGAGATTGTCCCATGCTAAAGGTTCCAGGAAGAGAGAGCAAGCAAGTCCCTCCTAGTTGTTCAAATCCTGATGCTCCCAAGAAAAACCGCTTCTATGCTCTTCAATCTCGAGGTGACCAAGAGAGTTCCCCGAATGTTGTGACCGGCATGTTACAAGTATTTTCCATTGATGTATATACATTGTTAGACCCCAGTGCCACTTTGTCATTTGTTACACCTTTTGTGGCTTTGAAGTTTGGAATACTCCCCGATGTGTTAGAACCTTTTTCGATATCTACCCCGGTTGGTGACTTGGTAGTGGCAAAAAGAGTCTATAGGAGTTGTCATATTTCTTTGTCTCATAAATTTATCTTGGTGGATTTGGTAGTTTGACATATTGGATTTTGATTTGATTTTGGGTGTGGATTGGTTGCATGTCTGCTATGCCTTTATTGATTGTAGGACTCAGGTTGAAAAGTTTCAATTTCCAAATGAGTCCATTTTAGAGTGGAAGGGGGGAAATTCTATCCCTAGAGGTCAATTCGTTTCTTGTCTCAAAGCTAGGAAAATGATCTCCAAAGGGTGCATTTACCATATTGGTAAGGTTGTGGATGTTGAGTCTGAAACTCCTTCTTTAGAGTCGGTCCCCGCGGTGAGTGAATTTTTGAAAGTCTTTCACGATGACTTGCTCGACATTCCTCCCAAATGGGAAATAGATTTTGGCATTTATCTTTTGTCGGATACACAGCCTATATCCATCCCTTCTTATCGAATGGCTCTGTCCGAATTGAAAGAGTTGAAGGAACAACTCAAGGATTTGTTAGACAAAGGCTTTATTCAACCAAGCATCTCTCCATGGGGTGCTCCGGTATTGTTTATTAGGAAGAAGGATGGTTCCCTTAGGATGTGTGTTGACTACCGCCAATTGAACAAGGTGACTATAAAGAATAAGTATCCCCTTCCTAGAATTGACGATTTGTTTGCCCAACTCCAACGAGCTAGTTACTTTTTGAAGATTGATCTACATTCAGGCTTTCACCAACTAAGGGTGAGAGGGGTTGACATTTCCAAGACGGCCTTACGAACAGGATATGGTCACTATGAGTTCCTAGTAATGTCTCTTTGTGATAGCATCCAAGGAAGCTCTACTCCATTGAAGGACAAGGATGAAGCTTTAGAAACTCCAAGGAGGCCCATAACAAGATCTCAAACCAAGGAGTTCAATGATAAGCTCAATGGGCTTTAATCGCTGATCCAAAGGTGTCTTATTGGGGAAAAAGAGCTCAAGCCCAAGGGAGAGGAATTGTCCAAATGCTACAATTATTTGGTGGCCCAAATTCAAGCCCAAGATGAGGAATTTTAAGGTCCAATTTCGTGCAAATAAGGTCAAGAAGAGTCCAAGAATCAG